>PVKN010001906.1:0-21399 GCA_004027915.1 Capromys pilorides | reverse complement strand
TTGTAAAGAATTTCTGTTTAATATTTTGGTTTCATATGTACTGAAATAAGTTATTTAAAGATATCAGCAGTGAAATACTTGAAGTGAATAATCAAGGCATAATTTATTTGAGTTTGAAGGAACTTTGGTTATGCCATATTGATACAAAAAACACAAAAATTTTGTTCACATTTTCTTGCACTGGGAGATGCACCTACTTGCTAATGTGGTTGCAAATAATACCTGTCTTTGCACATGACCTTGATCCATGTTAAAAGGAATCAGGGCTCTTTATCTTTTAAGATGAAAAGCAGTTAATATTTATGAAGGGCTTACTGTATGCCAGGCAAGACAGTGGTGGTGACCTACGGCACATAGGCTGCAGCTGGCTGTTGTTGCTAAAAGCTCTAAAATATCCATATCCAGGAGCTGGGGAGATAGCTCCGTGGCACAAGTGCCTGCCTGGCAAGTGCAAGGTTATGAGTTTGAACCCTGGTCTCACAAAAATAAATAAATAAACAAATAAATAAAATAAAAAATAAAGAAATCCATATCCACTGTGCTAGGATATGGATTGGCAAGTAACAAATGTAAATTAAATGGTTTATAAAATTCCCGGGAAATAGGGACAATGTATGCCTACTACTCTGTAGGCCACTTTATTTTTCATTAGTTCAGTGCATTACAGTCTATTTCTGTGGAGTAGTGACATTATGAAAATACCGCATTTTCAGTTTTTCTGTAAAGCAGGCATTCAAAATTGAAAGACATTCAAGTGTCCTTGGTTGACCTAGTTGCTTACATAATACAACAGGTGTCAGAAATAAAATGGCTTTATCCTCAGATTTGTGGTGCTAGATGTTGCTAGAAGTTGTATCTCTTTATCCAGTTGTGCTTTCAAAAAACAAGTTCAGTTCCTCAGTTTGGAGTGAGTTGTCATGGTTACACAGCTGACACTGTAACCCAGTGGGGGTGAGGATCATGAAAACTCCAAGTTATAAGTATTACAGTTTTAGAACGAGACCAAGCATTTCTTGACATCTAAATGCTGCCACAAAGAATTATTAATTTAGATTCATCTATCTCAATGCTCTAAAGTTTCCTGGGTAATATAAATGGAAACTTTTTTCCCTAAATTTCTCCGGACTATTGCTCAGGTTTTGATTTACTCCCAGTCTTAACATAATGACAGAGGCCTGGATATACTTTTTGGATGTGTCATTTTTTTCACTTATCTCTTCTTGAGTCCATGTTTAATGTCTTTCAGATGAGAGATATTTTTAAAAATGTGACCAAGTTTTCCAGAAGCCAGAATACCTTTTTGAAATTGGTAGTCTTAAAACAAAGAAAGCAAGAACTGCTCCAGAGGCTTGCACTTGGAAATGGAAAATCTGACCCATTTGCTCAGAGAGGATGGAACGGTAAAACTCTTACTTAAGTAGTCAGTTTCCCTTTTATGTTTTTGAAATAGCGTCTTGCTAGGTAGCTCAGGCTGGCCTGAAATTCACTATATTGCTCAGATTTATCTGGAACTCACAGGGATCTTCTTGCCTCAGCTTCCTTAGTGCTGGGATTACAGGTGTCTATCACTGCAGGTGACTTTATTAAGGAATTTTTAGATGCACTATGTTACACTGAATCCAGAATTCCTCTAATTTTAGAGTCTCCATTGTTATTACTCCTTTAAAGCTTTTGTGAATGCATAATTCATGCATCATAAATTTTCTCATTTGATGTACAGTTCTGCAAGTTTTGAAAATTCCATGTGGTAATAATACCGTCACAATTGAGGTACAGAGAAATTTCATATACATTACCACTGAGTTTTGATCTTACATTTAATGAAATTGAAAGGAGTTTTAATTTGTCATGTCACTCTTGTGCATTCATAGGGAGCAAACGGCACCGTTGGTGGGCTGAGGTGTTTCTTTATCTTCCTCATACTCAGAGTCTGACCATGAGCTGTGGTTGCCAGTGATACCTTTGTTAGTCATTTGTCCTTTCTGGATGCAGTGCATGCGCCCGATGATACAACAGTTAGGACTCAGATGTGCCATGTTGCTGCCAATGGGATTTTCTTTCAAGTAGATTTTGTCTGTTATGCAAGTTTTGGCTGCCATCTTCTTACTTGAGTCATTCTAGGTTTGTCTTGTCAGCTTGTCACTACAAGTCTGATGACCCCTGCGCAGGCCTAATCCATCCTGCAAGCGTGGTGCATGCCTTTCATACATCTTCATTGTCACTTAACATGCTTTTTAAATATCTTTTGCTTAGGACAGAATTTGCTTTTCCACACTCTCACTTGTGAGACAAATCTGTGACACCTGAATTCCCTTTGGAAGTTCAGGGTTAAGAGCGCTTGTGATTCAGAGAGTTACAAAATTTGTGCTAAAATTTGGATGCTATGAAAATATTTGTAAGCAGTGTGTGGTGGTGCACTCCTAAAATCCCAACAAGCAGGAGGCTGAGGCAGGAAGGTCAGTAGTTCAAGGCCAGTGTGGACTACCCCCCAGACCAATTTCAAAAACCAACAAAAATGTTACTTGTATATAACGAAGTACAATTATATAATGGTCCAGGCATGTAATATGTCCCCTATTACAGGTAGCTCAGTGCAGTGTATCTCAAGCTGATAAATGTCAGATTTCTGGCACAAGTCCAAGTTTGTTTTGTTGTAGTTCATATTTTTTATAAGCAAATATCTGAAATACAGCGAATGATAGTTACACAAAATCTCCTAATGCCACAGATAAGAAATAGCAAGCCTCAGAGTGATGTCATAAACTGAGATCTTACTATTTAGGGCCATTTCACTGAACACTATAGAAATAGAAATTCATCAAATTTGATGCTCATTATTTCTTTTGTAGTTGAATTTTTTAAAAAAAGGCTTATCTAAATATTAAGAAACATCACCAGAATACTAAAGTACATAAACTGTAGCTGTCTTTCAACTCTGATTTTTACAGAAATGTGGACACAGACCAATAAAGGTTACATTTTATGAGCCACACATAAATGTTCTTTATATCCAATTTAAATATATTTGTAGATAAGCATAGGAATATTTCAACTGTTTCTTGTATTGATAGTATTTGAGAATGACAGTCTGATTATAAAAATCTCAAAATTTGATCTCGGGGTGACTTTCTAACATGCCCTGAGACTATTTAGCGAATGTTGTAGAAAGTACCACATTGTTTAGCTATAAAAAGAAACATTGTTCTTAGCTTTTAAGACTGAGCAAGGCAACAAACCAGCTATTTCTGGTTAAGCTGTTTTACTGAATGATCTTTTTCAAATGCAGTGAATATTGCGGATGCTTGTTATTTAGTTGAAACCACTATGTTAAATTCTTTTTGGGGAAAAAAAGCAATTTAGGGCTTTTAGTTTTTTCACTGTGTTTAAATAGTTTAAGAAGGATTCATTTTTTTTTAGCTGGTTCAGGCTGCCTTAAGGGTGGGTCTGGTGCGGCATGTGGTGCTGGGAATCAAACCATAGTCCTTGCCTCTGACTGGTATTTACATAGTTTAAAAATCTAGTAAAAATTACTCTGTGTGCTGGAAAACTTAACTGAAAGCAAATTAGTTCAGTAAATAACGTAAGGTCAGAGTAGCTCAAGGAGTATCACAGAGCTGAGGCATTTTTCTCAGAAAGTGTTCACAGGTCTCTTGATTAAGCCTTATTTATTTTATATGTTCAAGGCTAGCCTTGAACTCAAGGCTATCCTCCTCTGCCTGCCTCTGGAGTGATGGATTGCAGGCATGCACCACCATGCCCGTCTATTTTAACATTTAATTCTAATGTTTAGCTGCTCGAGTTCAACACCAAAGACCAAAACTGGAGGTTAACTGTAATGTTGATGGATTGTTAGAAGGAAAAAGTGATGCCTGAAAGAGAGGAGACAGAAACTTTGTAAGAACTGGAGTATAAAACCCATAGGTGAGCTTAGATGTCACCCACAGGTGACATAAGCCTGTAATCCAAACGTTTGGGCAGGGGCATTGTCTTGATGTTGAGGCCAATGTGGGTTATATAGCAAATTCAAAACCAGCCTGGATTGCATATTGAGTCTCATCTCAAACTAACCAACCAACCACAAACTTTACTGTGAAAGCTGGACTTAGAAGTCTGCAAACTGTTGTATAATCCAGCAAGGGCATAGCATTAAAAATATTTATCTAGGGTTAGGGAGATAGCTCAGTGGTCTAAAGCTCCTGCCTGGAAAACACTTAGGCCCAAGTTCAGTGTCTGGTACCACATGCCATACAGGCCCCAGAACCCTGGGCACACCATGGCAGCCACTGAAACTGAGCACGGTGGCACACACCTATAATCCCAGTGCTGGGGAGGCTGAGACAGGAGGATCACTGTGAGTCCAAGCTGTGTAGTGAGTCCCTGTAGCAAATAAATAAATAAATAAGTGTTTGAAAAAATATTTACCCAATAAACCCTAAAGTACAAGACTACAGTACAGTGTGCTTAGGGTATTTAAGAAGCTTGTGAAACTAATTATAGACTGCTGTCTAAGATGAAGTTGAACTTCTTGGCTTCTTCTGTGTGCTACACAGCTCTAAAGAGTGTGTGATATGATCCTTAGAAGATTGGATAATGAATTGACTGATCCCAGGGTCTTCTGGAGTGAAGGGAGCCTTTTGAGAATTTTCTTTCTTTCTTTCTTTCTTTCTTTCTTTCTTTCTTTCTTTCTTTCTTTCTTTCTCTTCAGT
This sequence comes from Capromys pilorides, assembly GCA_004027915.1. Taxonomy (NCBI): domain Eukaryota; kingdom Metazoa; phylum Chordata; class Mammalia; order Rodentia; family Capromyidae; genus Capromys; species Capromys pilorides. Next base: position 16,693 of record PVKN010001906.1, on the reverse strand, counting down.
AACAGGGGATTGAACTCAGATCCTTGGGTTCAAAGAAAACCTAGTCAGTTTCCACAAAAGTCAATTTTATGGAAGCATTCTTTGACCCAAAAATATAGTATAAAATACACTTCAAACAAAAATAAACTCAGTACTTAGAAATCTTCAGGTTCATCTAAATACTTACAGCAGCAAAGAAGAAATATAAATGCTAATTATAATTTTTTTAAAAAATTCTAAGATTAGGGCTGGGCGTGGTGGTGCATGCCTGTAATCCCAGCACTCAGGAGGCTGAAGCAGGAGGATCGTTGTGAGTTCGGGACCAGCCTGGGCTACAAAAGTGAGCTTAAGGCCAGACTGAACTGCATGGCGAGACCCTGTCTCAAAAAGACAAAAAAAAAAAAAAAAAAAAAAAAAAAAAAAAAAAAAAAAAAAAAAAAAAAAAAAAAAAAAAAAAAAATCCTAAGATTAGCAGTGGACTATATGTACAAGCAAGGAAATGTGTATGGTGCTCATTATTATAATAAAAAAATGAGATTGGAACTAAGAAATTCAACTTGTGGTGCAAAACAAATCCAGGGAAAAAAAGTAGAATTAATGATTTAAGAAGCATATTTTGAGGAGGGAAAACATAAGGACAATTTAATGAGAAAGAATAAAAATATTATAGTTATAAATTTTTAAATTACAAGAACATTAGATATAATGTACAGGATTAGGAATTCCAAATGAAATACTTAACTTTTTGAGGGGAAAATATAAATTAAAAAATTGAATCAAGCCTGAGAGCTCTCATTAATCAGAAAAAGAATGAGCTAGATGTGGTGGTGTGTGGTGGTGTCCCAGGTGCTCAGGAGGCTGAGACAAGCGGGTGGCAGTTTTGAAGCCAGCCTGGAACCTGATGAGACACTGTCTCGGAACCAGAGGGCTGGGGCTATGGACTGGAGTTCTTTCCCAGCATAGACTGGGATCTGGGTTCAATCTCCTGTTACTGAAGTAAAAAAAGTAAAAATTCTTGAAGTGCTCCCTTCCCTCCGAAAGACTCTAGGATCAGTCATAATCCATCATTCAATCTCGTAAGGATTATATTAACACATTCGTTAAAGCTGTGCAGCACATAGACCAAGCGAGGAAGTTCAGCTTTGTTTTACACAGTGAGAGCATTTCTGCTGACATTTTAAGAGGAAATTGCAAAGAATGAAAAACGATTTTCTCTTGCGACTGCAGCTGTAAAAATCGCAAAGAAAATTAAGTTATTGTGCTCATAGGTATGATTATTGCAGGAATTCCAGAAATGCATAGTTGTAGAAACTACCCACATACCATTAATTAATGAAAAGCCACGCTCAGCGTTTGTGGTGCGCCAGGAGGTCCCAGACTCAGCTGTGCAGCCCACGGTCTCCACCCATTGGTGGGAAGGAAGTTAGTGTGATTTCCCTTTAGAAATTAAAATCTTTTTAGACTTCTCTGAAATTTACTTAACCATGGTTTGTATATTCACAATGAAATATTTAGGATAAAAGAAAGTGAGCTATCAAACTGGTGACACAGAGGAACCTTCAGCAGCTGCTCTAAAAAGGTTTCATCCTGTGTGATTTCCACAGTAGGACATTCTGGAAAAGGCAAAACCACAGGGACAGCGAAAAGATCATTTGGGTTACAGGTGAGAGACGAAGAACAAACAAGGGCAGCATGGGATTTTTAGGACGAGGAAGCAATCTTTGATGGAGCACCGGGGAGCACATTTTTCAAAGCCCCTAAAACTGCACAGCACAGAGTGGACCTAATGCAAACTGTGGACTTCAGTTAACACGCATCGGATTCAGTTCATTGGTGATGAAAAGTCCCACAGTCATACAATAGCATGTAAAGAGAACAGTGAGCATAGGGGTGGGTAAGAGTATGTGGGGATGCTTCGTGCTCTCTGATCAGTTGCTCATAAACTTCAACTTGCCCTATACATGAAGTCTGAGTAAAAGATGAATGTGGAAAGTCTGTATCCATTAGCTATATTAAGTTGTTGTCATCTCTCTTCCAAATCAGTGGAACTGTCCAAAGCAGGGTAGTTTGATATTTATGATAGAAAACACTACAGGGCACATAGTTTATAAGATTATTTGGTAATAGTTACCCATAGAGTCTTATGCAAAGAGAGCTGCAGGAAATCTGTCCACACACCAAAGACCAAAGAATCCACCTGAGGGCCTGGGTCACACAGCAGTGTCCTGCGTGAGTCCACCTGAAGACCTAGAGCCCATAACAGTGCCTCCCACGAGTCCAGATGGAGACCTAGAGCCCATGACAATGTCTCGTGCAGGCCTGTGTCATGGTTCTGCATTGGGAAGGCCTGAAGATCAGTGGTAGAAGCTAGAAAGTCTGTGCCAGCAGGATGAAGGATCTGTGCCAGCTGGGGGATCTTCAGTGGAGCCAGAAAGCAACCCTCAAGGTAAGCACCGGAGCTCCTCCAAAAAGTACCACTGCCATCCTCAGTGACAGAGAGGTCCTGAGCGCCTTTAATAATGAGAACATCTGAGTTCAGGATAGCCAGCATGACAAGGTCTTTCAAGAGAGCCAACAGCTCCCAACAGCTTCTGAATGTCTTTCTTTCCAGTTCTGCCTCTTACGCTGCTGGCAGCAATCCTCAGCTGGTTCTCCCGTGCCCAGCATCTTGCTGGTTCAGTTCAGCTAGGTGTAACAAGTTGACCGCCAGCTGTTGATCCACCACAAGGAGAATATACTGTAAAGTGAAGAAATGGTTTGACGGGGAATTTAGAGCATCTGTTAATATATAATCTTAAAAGCAAAATTCAAACTTGCCTGAAATTTAAACTGGAGAGTGGCTGGACCTCGGTACTCAATGTGAGTCATATGTGGTGCTGGTGTTCACAGTGGGAGGAAAGGGGCAGCCGTGGGCCACCTTGCCGATCTCGGAGGTGGTTGTCTTTCAGCATATTAGGGATTGTGTGCATCTGATGTTTTATAAGTCAGGTTACTTATAAACTAGTATTCATCATGGGCTGGCATATACATGTCTGCAAAAATAGTCTCATTAAATATAATGAAAGTATGAACACAAGTGGAATATAAGCAAGTAGCAAAGTTGATGGTTACTGAATTGCTATAAGATTTTTGCAGTTCATGTTGTAAGAAATACTCATCTCTGACATGAGTTGAGTCCCCCAAAGCAGTTCTCAGACTCTGAAGTAAAGCTTTACGTCTTGCTAGGTGTGGTAGCACATGCCTGTAAGCTCAGGTACCTGGGAGGCGAAAGGAGGAGGTGGGTGGTGTGTTCAAGGCCCGCCTGCACTGCGTGGTGAGGACCTGGCTAAAAATGTAAGAAATAGGTAAAAAGCGATGGGGGCTAGAGTTCAGAGCGCTGGTCAATCCTCTATACTAAAAAAAAACAAAAAATAAAAACCCCTTTTAATATAATATTAATTGAGCCGTGGAGGTAGCTCAGCAGCATAAGCAGCTTCCTGCCAAGGTCGAGGTCCTGAGTTTGATCCCTGGTACTGCTAACAAAAGAAAATATCATTTATAAAACTTCTTACTGCTTAATTTTATTGTGCTGTTAATTTTAACTTTTAAAAACTCCCATGAATATAGCAGCACATGTGTATGAGTGAGGGGGTCGTCTATTTTCTGGTCTAATTGCTTGCCACATTCATTTGCCTCTGAGTGCTCTGTGTCCTTTTCACCGTGTCCTAGCTGGTTTTGCTGCCCATGCTCTTGCTTGCTCCTAGACAGTTGTTCATACTGTGGCCCAAGTGAGCACTCCAACATGGAACTCTGATTCTGTTGCTTTCTTGTTTAAAATATTTCTTCTGTCCCTCCTGTCCCTTCTTCCCTTCTTTTCTACTGAGACCTAACACTGGTCCGATGAGACAGCCTGACATGGGTCTCGCCTGCTCCTTCTTAGTCTCCCGCTGTCCCTGTCACTGAACCGTTTCTCTCTCCTGTACCTCAAGGAGTTTCTGTCCATCTCCAGCTATGTCTTGCTCGTTATTTAAGTCCATTGATGTGTCCTGTCCTGCCTCTGCGTGCCCCTGTGTAGCCCTCTGCCCAACTTGTCTCCACTGGGGTAGGGCTCACATATGTCTGGGGCTTAGCGTTTTGACTGTCATCATGTGTCCAGCACATTCTGGCTCAAATAAATAGAATTGGAGATGTAGCTCAGGGACGAAATACCCCTATATTCAATGCAGAGTACCTGGGAAAGGGGGGGAGGTTATTTTTTAACCTGTGCCAAGCATGTGGGTACTTACTCTTTTGACCAGCATTACTATTAAGAGACTGCTAAGGCTTAGGTAGTGGACTTTTTCCTCTTAAATGAATATTTATATCAAAATCTGAATTAGTCTGTAATTATTGTAATCTGTAATCCTTGACTGAATTGACACATTTTGTCTCTAGTGATAGAGGGTCCCTTTAGCATTAACATTATTGCTTGGTTTTGGACAACTTCTAACCATATCTTGAAACCATACTTTTTTCAGTTTGCTGACCTCCTTCCGTTCTTTTCTTCCTGCGCTCTTGGTTCTAAGCTGGAGTGTTTGACTGTAGGGTTATTCTGAGCTCGATAGTAAAACTGTGATTCTTAGAGAATTGTTCAGAATTCGTTTCTCGCTGCAGCGCTCAAGATCAAGCAAGAGTTTTGCACATGCAAGACGAGTCCTCTACAACTGAGCTACGTCCCCAGCAGTTTTAAAGTAGTTATATACCAAATACTGGTGTTTTTTTTTTTTTAAATCACTTAATATTCAACTATCCCAGAATTTTACTTTGTTATTAGTTGCTGCAGCTCACATCCCTGAACATATCTGTGTCCTAGCTTCCTTTATCCTGTTGCCCAATGCACTGCCCTTGGAAGGCTCATGGAAAACACCACCTCATGAATGACATGGTACAAGCTAAGGCCAGCCTTCCCTTGACTTCAGTAACTAACCCAGTCCCATATCTCTTGTACTGTGCCAAGAGAACTCAGAGTTTCCACGTTTCAGTCATGCCCTGTCCCCCGAGGTCCTGCAGTTTGCATGTGTGGATTGCTGACTCTTCACCTCTACCATAGAGGTGCCTGTCTGATTTGTGAGTTTATGCTGAGTATTCCATTAAGTTGTTACTGGATGATGAAGCCTTATGAAATTGTAATTAACCACATGCCAGATACTTTGCCCAAATGCTATGAAGTTTACAAACATGAAAAAGTTGCATTTCTTAGTGATAATTTTCCAAAAAATAACACTTTCTTATTACTAGCGTTCATTTGTAAATATTAGCTTGATCTCCAGATACTTGATAAGTGACTTGAACAGGAATAAAGGTATTTAATATTTGATAACTTTTTCACATAAATTTTGCTTCAGTTGGTACATTATGTTTTCCAGGTTCTAAAATCCAGATATAAAGTCACGACTTCCTTATGCATACTTGTGGGGTGCTGGCCTTCCTGGAGATTGAACCCAGGGCCTTTGCACAGCCTGGGAAAGCAGCAACTCACTGAGCTATGTCACAGCAGTGTTTTCTGTTTACCTGAAGTACAGCTGTAAAGAGCGAGGGGAATCCATTATTATTATAGCTCTCCACATTGGAATGCTCAAGAAGTGAAACATGGCTAGGAGGTTCTGAGGACTAGATGCACCTGCAGGGGCCGGGACTGTGCCGTCCCTCACGTTCAGAGCCCAGCCTTCAGCTTCAGCCTTCCATTGCATACACATCCTATGCAATAGCCTTCTCCTCTCATGGATATTTTCATTAAAATAGAGTGGGGGGACAGAAAAAAGTGGGAGTCATGTGGCCTTGTGGATACGATAAAGGCTCTTACATTCTATAAAAATTGCACAAGCACACCCTAGGTAGATGTTTACTATCCATCCAAGAGGCGCAGTTCCAGGAATTTTAACCCATGCATACCATCAGGGGCTGAGAATGGTTTCTCCCATCCAGTGACTTCAGCTCTGTTCTCCGTCACTAGAGTTTAACTTTCAATAATGTTTTAAACCCTAGGTCACACATATAACTGTTCATTTATTTTTTGTGGTATTGGGGATTCAAGCCAGGGTCTTTGCACTGAACTTAATTCTCAGATCTTTTCATTGATTATTTCAAGATAGAGCCTTACTGCGTTTGTTGTCCAGGTGGGACCCAAACTTGTGATCTTCCAGCCTTGGGTGGTTAGTGATCTGTAACCTTTTGTCACTATCTCTTTTCAGTCCATGGGTTAATCTGATGAGTAGAACACTCCCATGCATGACTGAATTCAGCTTTTTAGAGCTCCATCACTGGACACAAAGTTTTGGGAGGGACATTTCATATTCGAATCATAATATTCTACGTAGCCCCCCCAAAGGCTTGTGCCCAACCCATTATGCAAAATACATGCAGTCCATCTTCAAGAGTCATCAGAGTTGTCACATTTCTAAGTCCACGCCCGGCTATCCTGTGAGACTCAAAGTGAACTGTTAGTTGTTTAAAAAAAAACAAAAAACAAAGCTCAGCGGCACAGCACCTGCCTGGCAAGCTCGAGGTACTGAGCTCAATTCTTTCTTCTTCTTTTTTTTTTCAGAGCTGGAGATGAGTTAAATTCTTGGTACCAGCCCAAGTTATCCATACCATGGCATGAAATAAACATTCTTGTTCCAAAAGAGGGAGGTGAGGGATAGAACGGGTGTGGCCAAAAGCAGGGTGAGCATTAAGTCACCGGACTCCAAGTCTACCTCCTAGGATGCAGAGCTGCATCGTGGGAATTCCAAAGGGCTTGCATGGCCCTTCTGTGGCCTCACTGCTTGCAGCCTGCAGCTTTTCGGGCCTGATCTGCTGGCTCCTGCAGCTGCCCTCTGCACACGCTCCATCCTCCCGGCACCTCCAGCTTCCTGGAGTTTCCATTCCTGCTTTAGCTTCATTTTCACAGATTCATGCATTGGCCAGGCAGGGGCTTCATATCATGTTTCCTTTTTTTTTTTTTTTTTTTTTTTTAATACTAGAGATTGAACCAAGGGCCTTTGCACTGAACTACCTCCTCAACACTTCAAAATATTTTTGTTTAGCAGTAGGGTCTCAGTTTTTTCAGACTGGGATCAAACTCTTAATCGTCCTGCCTCGGCCTCTCAGTGATGAAATTGGAGTCACCATGAAGCCCAGCTCATCATACCTGTTTTAGAGGGCCAACTCTTAAATGAATTCAGTTGCTTACCACAGGATATGTTTTGGAATCAAGGGACAATAAACTGAGAACACACAATATCTTCATTTTGATTAAATGATGAGTAACCCCAACATCTTGTGTCTAGAGACTGTGCAAAATATGAATCTGATACATGTTCTGAATTGGGTACAGATTTATCCTCTGAAGAACAGTTGGTAAAATCCCAGCTCTTGGGAGGCTGAGGCAGGAAGATTGGTGTGTGTTCGAGACCAGCCTGGGCTACAAAAATGAGCTCAAAGCCAGTCTGAACTGCATAGTGAGAAAAAGGAAAAAAAAAAAAAAAAATAGTTGGTAAAACTTAAGGAGACTCTAAGTTGTGCAAATAGTACGTGAAGGGCGTGCTGAACTTGGGTCACACAAGCCCTTGAGTCTCCCCAAAGCTGTTCGGGTTTGCTGCAGTTGTTACCGAGTTACTAATGATCGTCTTGGTGGCCAGATGGCATTTTGGGTGGGGCGTTAGGATATAAGCTTTGCACCACCGCACTCCTCCGTGACGACACCTCTCCTTGTCCTGCCTCCTCACTGGTCAGGTGCCGAGTCCATCCTCACCCTGGCCCCTCAGCTCAGACATGGATAGGTACCTGGTCCTTGTCAGGATCCAGCCTGGGACCTTTCTTTGTATCTTACTATATCCCATAAACATCTTCAGTTAGTATCTATCATGACTGATTTTTTTGAAACTTAATAGTGTTATTTTTATAAATCACAGCCAAGTGATGTCAACAAAACTGTGATCCGGGTCAGCCTGGGCTTTGCTCAGTTAGGTGGTGCTCCCAGAAAGAGGGTGTGGCAGAAAGACAGGAACCTGCTAAGTCAAAGTCTGGAATGGAAAAGGGTGCGTGTACTCAAAACCCTGCCTTTTGCACTTGGCCATTTTCTCTGCATGCTCTTCTTTTGTGTAACATTCAGAGAGCTCTCTGTTTCTAGTTCTCAGTTTATCCAGAGGATCAAAGACCCCGTGGCCTCTCTGCTGGTGGATCCTGAAGGTAGGCCAGTTTCCACTCTTCTCCTTCCCTCCTGAAGGTCTGTTTCAGCCTCTCTCATCTTTTGACCTAATTCCTTCCCGGTTAGCCTGACCCACTCACAGTCCTCTAAGAAGCTTTCTGGCTTCTTTTGCCTTTAGGCAATTTTTTCCCACAGGATAATTGCCAAGGACATTAGAATTTGTTTCCCAGGAGTGCAGTAGAAACATCTCTGGTCTGTGCAGTAACAGCCTTGGATTCTCGTCTAGCTCTACCACTGACCGCGTGACTTGCGGGAGGGTCACTTTCCGTCATTGGCCCTTAGTCTCCATGACCTTATTCCACATGGATGGCTTCTCTCCCTGAGGGATCGCTTCAGGATAAGGCCCAGTTCTCACTTTTAAAGAGATTAGGTCAGTTGCCTTACAAACTGCGTTATCTTCTGAACTTTCTCCAGTTGCTTCCTTATGTTCCTGCTGATGTGTTCTTAGGTCCTAGCAAAGATAGATCGGAGAAACGTGGATTCTAGTTAAGTGGCTTCCGACTGTACTGTATGTGGTATCATGTCCACACAGGACAGGTGTCATGTCCGCATTCATCCAGCATACTTTTCTTCTTCCCTCCTTTTTGGCACCACTGGGGATTAAACCCAAGCATCCACATCCCCAAGAGTCGAGTCACATCCCAAAGATCTCTGCTTTTGAAATGTTTATTATGAGATAAGTTTTCTCTAAGTCACTAAGTTGCCCAGGCTGGGCTCAGACTTCTTTCCTGGCTCAGCCTCCTGGCAGGCTGGAAACACAGGCCTGGGCCACCGCATGTAGCTTGGACTCCTTGTGAGAGCAGGCAGTGCTGCTGGGCCAGCCAAATTTGCATTTTTTATATTTACTGTCATTACGTATTGCAAGAAGGCAACTTTTAAGCCTGTTTTAAAAAACTTACACATTGCCTATAAAAGTTGGTGTTAAGGCTAACTTTGAAAGAGCTTAATTTCTTTTCTTTTTTCTTTTTTTTTTTTTTTGTGGGACCGGGATTTGAATTCATGACCTTGCACTTGCCAGGAAGGCACTTGTGTCACGGACCCATCTCCCCAGGCCTTTAATTTCTATTTTTTATTTTATTTTATTTTTACGTATGTAGTACAGGGTCTACAGGGTCTCACTGAACATCCACCTGTGTTTAGCCTCCCAAGTGCTGGGATTACAGGCACACAGGCCAGCATGCCTGATCTCAGTCGCTGTCTCAGCGCGCCCCAGGGGCGGGGCCGGCACCTCGTGTTTGAGGTTGAACCCAGGTCACTATGTCTAAGCAGGAGGTTTAGAACGTAAATTTTTAAAGAGAATGTACTTTTTCCCCCCACTTGAGACTGCATCTTGCTGTGTGGTTCAGCCTGGCCTTGAGCGCACTTGTAGCCCACACTGGCCTCAAATACATGGTGATCCTCTTGCCTCGGCCTCCAGAATGTGGAGATTACAGATGTATGCCACCACGCCCGCAAGAAAATGCACAATTTTGAAGTTGTCCTTATATTTCTTGCCTGTCAGGGCTTTCTCTAATCTAGGCAAGTATTTTTAATGTTTTATGTGGATACTTTGAAGTCAAAATGAGTTTGTGGGTATGTTTCCTATTTTTCTTCTGTGGATATGTTTTCTGTATGATTTTGCAGGAACACATTATAGCAATGTAGAACCTCTGTCTGCTGTAATGAAGGTATTGCTTACAGTCCTGGAAAGAATTAATTTAATTGGTGCTGGTCATTGATGAGCTTCATTACTTCAGAAATAAGTGATTAGAAGATATTTGGAATAATAAGTTAATAAAATGTAGTGAATACACTGAAATGGTTAGTAATTATCTATGAAAATAGAATGATAATGATTTATATTCATTTACTGAACTTGGGAATAATTGCTTTTTTGTTTTTTTGGACTTTTTTTGGTTCTGGAAATTGAAGTTAGGACCTTGTGCTTGCCTGGCAGATACACACACACACACACACACACACACACACACACACACCCCTTTTATATGAATGACCTAATTATTTAGTAATTAGGAACCCCTCATATATGTTTCCTCCTTTGAAGAATTAATAAGTTTATATCCTTTTTGTAATGGGTCAGTTGAATATTGAGCTGTAATTATGGAAAACTATTAGGTTCCCTTATGCTTCCTGTTATCTACTCTAAGGAATGCGTTCTACTCCTCTTTTCAAGGCTGATTAGTAAGGAGTAACTGAGTAACTGTCTCCCTCCACTCCCTAATGTAATGTAAACATACTTAGCTTAAGATGTGTGTTGTAAGGGGCTGGGGAGATAGCTCCGTGGCACAAGTGCCTGCCTGGCAAGTGCTAGGTCATGAGTTTGAATCCTGGTCCTGGAAAAAAAAAAAAAAGTTTTCTTGTAAAGACAACTTACTCAACCAACCCCTACATGGCCCAGTTGCACATGTCCTAAACTGTGAAAGACCCCTTAGTCATGTGACCCTCCTTTTTAAAGCTCCTCTCTTTTTTGAATTTTGATCTGGCTTCTGTTTGAGAACCCATAACACTTTCAGTCTTCTGTGTGCTTTGCAATACCATATAACGTTTTAGAAACATAACTTTAAGGACTCTGCTTTTAGACTGTCATTATAAAGCAGTAGCTTTAAAAGAGACATGTAGGGTAATTTCCTTTTCAAAATAAACATATTTGATTACTTGATATGTGGAACCACCTTTCCCTAGAGACAAGATGAGAGGCAACCAGGAGGAAGTGGGTTTAGTGAAGACTGCTAACTGTGATAAGTATTTCTCACAATTCACTTTTGTTTGCGTTGGCTCCTGCTGTTGGCATTGATTTAAAGGGGTTTAAAAGTTAATTTCTTTTTTTAACAATACTGAATTTTGAGTATTAGTACTATTGGGTGGCGAAGGGTGTGTGGGCAGCAGTGTCTCTGGCATGTGAACAGAGTTGCTCAGGAGGGAGGTTCTAGAACCTCCAGGCTTCTGGGGTGGGGTGGGGTGGTGGTGATGGGGGAGTCTGTGTGCGGGGGACTTGGGGCCAGTGTGTGCGCTGTGTCCTTGCAGAGCCCTTGCGGAGCCTGGTTAGTCCTGCTGCTGCTCGGTCCTCCCCATCACTGCCCAGTGGAGCAGTTGGATTTGTCAGATGGTTTGGCTCTCTCTGAAGGAGCACTGTGCCTAGCAGAGGGTTGCCGAAATGTCAGAATTTTAAGTACAGTATTAAAATATTCCTCAAGGGTGAGTCTGTTCTTTCATTTTTTTCTTCTTCTTCTTCTTTTTTTTTTTTTCCTCACCTGATTTTGATACAGGGAGAAAAATTGATTCTGGGTGGATGACCTCCAAAATGATACAGGGGAAAAATGATCTCTCAACCTAAGAAGTACCTGGGATGAGTTTGTGTTCTCTACAACTGAAGGATAACTTTGAGGAACAAACGGAGGTTATGAGCAGAATATATTTATTAGGGGAAAGAAAGCTCCTAAGACAGGGACAGAAGGGGGGTCCTGACTGGGTTGTTCCCAGGCAAGGTGTCTCTTCCAGGCACTTTTATAGAGGGAAACCATGCTGTGAGGTGGGTCTAAGGTCGTAGAGAAGACATGGGAACTCGCTTAGGTGGTGTCTTAGTTACTCTTCTCTCATTGCTGGGACAAACACTCAACACTCAACATGAGGGAAGGAAAGGTTTATTTAGCTCACAGTTACTGGAGGTTTTCAGTCCATATTCAGCTGGCTCCAAAGCAGAGTGGCACATGGCAGAGGGCAACCTTTTATGGTGGCTGCTAAGAGCAAGAGCACTGGGAGAGAGCAGCTGCTCAAGCAGCTAACTTCTCTTCCAACCTTACATTGAAATGCAAATCACCTGCGCCAGGGGAGGGGCAGCATCCATTTCCATAATAATCAATTATGAATTCCAGAAGCTGCCCCATGACTGCATGAGGCTTTGGGGGGGGGTGGGGACAACACCTATACACAAACCATAACAGGTGGGCCTGAGGTGGGATAAAACTATAGTCAACCAGTGAGATACAAGCACCATTTTCAGGTAAAGCTAGTTAAATCCAGTACCAGATGGGGAAGCAAGTCAAGCAGCAAGCAGCAAGAATACTGAACAAAGAAGTCTCTTCTTGTTGGGCCTGTGGGCTGGTGACTCTTTTCAGGCTCTTTCAAGGTGACTGATACATCAATCCCTGATGCCCATCCTTAGGGAAGTATGTGGCTGCATTTGTTTACTCTTATCTTGAGATCTGGCCCATGGTGGAGGAGTGTCTGTCCATAGTTATAAAGTCACTTTGTCTTCCATGTTGTCCTTGAGGGCCTGGCCCTGTCTAACTGCCTATAATATTTTTTATCTAATTTAGCTACCTACAACAATTTCATTTTCTCTGCCCTCCTCAGGCCATCCTACCTTCCTATGCCTTAAAATAAGATGAAATAAATTCTTATTGTATATTGCTAAATTTTTTTTTTTCCAGGACCACCTTCTCTAGTTCTGAGGTACCTTTCATGCATTGTTTTTAGATAAAGTTTTATTTTTACTTCTGTGAATCGGTTTATGGGATACACAATGCAAGCCTTAAGTAAGTAAGAATGTAAGTAAGAATCAGCACTGTAAGTAAGAATCCGCACTGCTGTCACCAGGATGCAGACAAGAAGGCTGTGTCTCATTCCACTCTCAAGGTTTGAGATTTGGAGTTTTCCTTTCCGGGGAGTGGCATATTAAAAAGTTAGTTCTTTTGTTTAACAAAGAAAGCTTTGCTGTGACCTCCTCCCACTTCACTTTGTCTTTTCTAAGTCTCTGTAATCTTGTGTGATCAGAAAACCATATGATGAGGGGTTCCTAATTATTAGATAAGTCATTCCTGTAGAAGCTGTGTAACAATCTGGCAAACTTTTCAGAATGTGAATTTTAGAATGCGCATGTGCCCTTTCTAATTCGCTTTCTAACTGTCATGATTCTCATGTTTCGTAAGTTAAAAAAGAGACTGTACCTAGCAATCTGCATGGAACAGGCACTTGCGCGGGGTGTTGAATTGTTGAATGGCTTTTCTATTTTTAAATATACTAAAATAGATTTTTTTCCCGTTTCCTTGTTCCATGATCATCTGTTAACAATTTCACATCAAATTTAATGTGAAAGTGGTAACAAAGTCACCTGAAGTAGAACATATTTTCGTCATAAATGATTTCAGTCATTTAGTTTTTGAAATCATTAATGATTTCAATCATTAATCATTTAGCTTTTTGAAGATGGCTCTATGGATCTTATATAAGAACATAACTAAAATAGAGCAAAACATTATAAGGTCATTCATTGCCTTATAAAATTAGGTCAAATTTGTGAAAGATATAGTTTTTGTAGTGCTAAAAACCTAAGATAATCTTGTCTTCCTCTTTAAAAATATTTTTGAAGTGTTTGAGACTTTAAAAAGCTTTGCAGGTCATTACAACATAGCAGCACTTTTTTCCAGCTGCAATTTTTAATAAGAAGCCCAGAAAGATTAAATTGGGACTCCGAAGGTTAGGAATCTTCTTTTGTTGGGAGATCTGGTCCATAAACAGAGATAGAAAAGCTTCTGCCCCTTTAGCAGGATTCTTGGAGCTTTTTCTCTCTTGATTATCGTTTGAAAGTAAAAGTGGATGATAAGCTCATCACTCCGCCCCACCCCGCACTGGTGGCTGGTGATCCCTGTTTGAAAGGAGAATGGAATTTTGGAATGGGCATCCTAGGGTGTGTCTTCTAGTGGAATGTCCACTCCAAGGAGAGGTTCCAGGAGTTAGTGGGCCAGGGAAGGGAATTTAATCCTGGGGTGGGGCAGAGCAAGTTACTTAATCTTCCTAAATATTTATTTTATGGGAGGAATGCTAGAAGGGCAGTGTCTGCAGGAGGACACCATCTGCTCAGAAGTGTTTTAGAGGTAAAACATCAATTAAAAATGGATGTCACAGATACTTAATGCTAGAAGGTTCTTTGAGCGAAACTTAAAACTTCATGTCTTTTTCTTCATGACATCTAATGATTAAGGCGCTTTACATAAGTTTTAATATAAATACCATGTAATTATAGTTGAAAGCTGAAGAGATTGAGGCTTGATGTTTAAGTAGTTTACTAGTGGTTACCACATAGCGATGGGGTCTCTAACATTGGCCCTGGGGCTTTTGAATCTGAGCTGTTTGTTTCTAAACTTGACTGTTGTGAAAGGTTTGCTCAGTCTAATTAGGTGGTAGTTACAGCACCTGCTTCATTCTTCCAGGAGCCACTGGATATTGGTTCTGTTCCTTACCTAAAGAAGCAATTGCGTGGTGTTATTACACAGTTGTAGGTTACTGAGTCCATTTGCCTTTAGAACTTTACATAGTTAGGGGACCAAAGAAACAGTCAACCTCCAGTCATGCCACCGTGACTTATTTAAATTAAAAGTTCTCACAGTTACCAGATGCTTAAGGAAGCTTTATTCTACTACATCTTCATCTGGTTAAAGCCAGACTTGCTAAAGAAAATACAACTTCCGGCCGGGCGTGGTGGCACACATCTGTAATCCCAGCACTTGGGAGGCTGAGGCAGGAGGATCTGTGTGAGTTTAAGACCAGCCTGGGCTACAAAGTGAGTTCAAGGCCAGCCTGAACTGCATAGTGAGACCATGTCTCAAAAAGAAAAAGAAAAAGAAAAACCCCACAACTTCCATCCATTTCTTCCCTGGGTTATCATTATCTCAAAAGAAGACTGAAAAATGCAACCATACCTGAGGGCACTTTCCTTGCCAGAATTATTCAAATTCCAAAGCAAGTTTTTTGACTTTGCAATTACACTAACTTGATAGATACTGGTTGAGTTCATCTTCCAGGCTTGAAGATTACATAATAAATTACATTTAATACAAAGTAAGGAACCTGCAGGCTGTGGCTATAGCTCACTGTAGAGTGTATGCTTAGCAGGGTTGAATGAAGCCTTGGGTTGGATCCTCAGCACCATACACAAACCGAAGATTAGTTTAGCATTTACCTGGTTCATTTTAATATGATCATATGTATATATATTATCCATATTTTGGTTTCAGAGAACAAGAGGAAAGCCAGCAGGTTTTAAACAAATTTAATGAGACTAGATTTGTTGCTTGTAAATCGATTGGCAGTCTGGATCTTCTGCCAGGTGTGGTGCTACCATTCTCCTGGCCAACTGCGAGGCACCTGTCTGGTGCTATCAGGAAGGTGGTGATGCTGTTGCTAGAACATAGTTGTGATCCAGGAGTCACAAGACAGCACCGTGCAGATGGCCCAGAAGTCACCCTCTGCATGTTAGGTGCATCTGAGCCAGAACACAACGTCCCCTTGCATTACTTTTCTCACCCATGAAGTTTGCTGGGCTTTGCAGCAGCAAAGCCTGGTGACCCGCTGAGCTCACTGCCTCCTCCCTGAATGTGTGCTCACCTATCTAAAGGGGTGGGAGCGGGGACTGGGAGGTGAAGTGTGCAGGGTTCTGGCCTCTGTCCCATTATGGAAGGCACATGGGAGGGAAGTTTACTGATATGTAACCTCTACCAGTAAAGAAAAATCATAGCAATGCAATGAGAGTTGGCTACATTATCCTGAGCTACCTCACTCCAACCCTTACTAAAATGTCACCGTTGGTGTGTTGGTCCTGTCATGTGGGAGACTTGACCTTTCACTTCTCAGCATTCTGAGTAGGTGCATAAATAGTTGACGAGTGGTATTTTTTTTAATCCATGCTCTTCTTTATTGATGAAAACTATTTAAGCTCTATGTTTGTATATAGTTTAACTAGTTTTATATCGTATATGCAAGTAGAACAAGGGGTGCTACAGCTAAGTTTTTCTAAATTAGAAAATTCCAGGAAAAAAGACATTTAAGAGAATGTTCTGTTGGTTATGTCTCTAGAATATTTGGCAGATTATGTTTTTTTCTTTTTTGACATTACAGAATTGAAATTTATTACTAATTTTAAATACTGTTGAAAGAAATCAGGGTATTCAACAAGGTACAGGTTAGTGCAAGGAATATGTTTATTAGTAAAGCCCATGTAGAAATACTATGCAAGGTAACACTTTGTTATTGAGTCTTAAGCCATTATTTAAGTATTTTAGAGAGTTTTGCTTTTCAACAACTGTAGAAAACACTTAGCCAGAGCTTTTGGGGTACCTTACTGCATGACAAGTCCTTATAAATAAGATATCTGTTTTCTCAAGTAATGTACTGCTACAGAAGAAACTGTGGATGAGCCCAAAAATAAAATGAAAACAGGTAATAAAAAAATTCATAGATTAAAATTAAAGCACTATTTCAGTTCTATTATGACACAAAAGGATTAGTCATTTCAAGATAAATATCTTAATACCTATAATCGTCTGGTGTTCATAGCAGAAAATGGTCTAAGCAAAACAAAATTATCAAAGACCAAGCTAGGATCAATAATCCTTTTTCAATTCTAATCATAGTAGAAAAGACTTAGATGATAACTTTTGGACATTGATTTATAAAGATAAGTGTTATTGGCAGATTATGTTAAAGCCAGGCTGCACAGAATGAAATTTGCAT
>PVKN010001905.1:0-46730 GCA_004027915.1 Capromys pilorides | reverse complement strand
AGTAGAAAATCTGAGCAAAATTAAATAAAGTATTTAGATCAGTAATTAATTGCTCACAAAATGAAACCAAATCCATATGGTTTTCAGAAATGAATTATATCAATATATTTAGAGACAAAAATACATCCTCTACAAATTCCTCCAACGTGCAAAGATATCATAATTCTCAATTTAATCTGTGAGTTGGATATTGCTAGATATTACAGTGACACAAAGAAACAAAAAAGCATTAATTGAGTAGTACTTTTAATGAACACAAATGAAAAATATTTACTAAAATATTAAGAATTAAATCCAGCAATGTACAGGGTAGATTATTCCCTGATACTCAGTGTACAAAATCAGAGGAAACAATCTGGAAATGAATTAATTAAATATGCCATATAACAAAGTCATAATCGAACTGCATGTGCATCTCAATTCATGAAAAAATAGTCTCTGATAAAAATCAACACACACACAAGTCCAGCGAGCTAGCTCGGTGGACTAAGCACTTGCTGAGGTAAACACAGGGGCTAGGGCTCGGTCCCTGGCACTGCATGCCATGCCAGCTCCACCCCCTGGGGAGCCCTGAGCTGGCGATGGAGTCCTGGCATGGTGATGCACCCCTGGAATCCCAGCATGAGGGAGGCAGAAAACAGGACGATCACTGTGAGTCCAAGCTGCATAGTGAGACCTTGCTCAAAAATAAATAAATAACAACACATAGGATAAAAAATACAATTCTCAGGTAACAAAATTGGAAAGAAAATGCCTCTTTCTGACAGAAGACACCAGAGCATACAAGATCCATAGCTGATACACTACTATGCCGAAAAATGAAAGATGGAATGCTGTCTTACAGGAATATATGCAACACAAAAACCAGAGCTCTATTCCATGCAGTAGAGAAAGTGAAGAGAAAACAAGAAATAAAGGAAGGGAAAAGAACAGAAGGAGAAAAAAACAAAGGGAGGGAAAGTTGCACAGAGGGACAAAGGACAGGAGGCTGAGAGGACAAAAAGACATCCATGTCGAAGACAAAAAGAAATGAAATTCTTTATTTTCAACACTATGATCCTGCATGTGGAATATTCCAAAGAGCACACATAAAACTATTAGAATAAATAGCTCTACAACATGAAAGGAAATAGCACTGGTATACAAGGGCCAAACACATTTCTGTAAGCACCAGAGAAGACATACTTGAAATTATGAACAATCCCATTCACAATAAAATCAAGAAGAATTAAATATTTAATAACAAAAGTCTACTCGGAAAACTATGTAACAGTGTGGAGTGAAATTAAAACAGCCATAAAAAATGAGAGGCATTCCATGTTCATGGATCTGAAGACTCAGTATTGTCAAGATGGCAATTTTCCCTGAGTTGTTCTATAAATTAAAACAAAATCCCTATTAAGGTCTCAGCAGGGTGGTATAAATTGGCAGTCTGTTTCTGAACTATACATAGAAATGCAAAGGACATAGGGAAGCCAAAACAACTTTGAAACAGAAGATTAAAGTGGAAGAACTCATACTGTCTCACTTTAAATGTACTATCAGGATATAGAAGTCAAGAATATGAAGTACTGGTGCAGAGAGACATGGGATTAGTATTCCAGAAATAAATGCCATTCACAGAAACAGATGAAGATTCATAAACTCTATTTATGATCAGTGGAATTTTGTCACAATTCCTAAGAGAATTCAATGAGGGAAAATGTTTTCAACATGAATCTCAAATAGTTGATTGACCACGTGAATAAAAATGAACATTGTTCTCTTAACTCAAATCAAACACAAAAATTAAAATAAATTACAGATATAAATGCAGGAGTGAACACTATAATTATTCTAGGACAAAAGAAAAGAAAATCTTCAGGGTGTTTACCTGGGCAAAAATTCTTAGATACAATAACAAAAGCTATTTATTAAAGAAAAACTGGTAAACTGGACTTTATAAAAATATAAAACTGTGATTTTAAAAAATCACTTAGGAAATAAGATAGACCATCAACCTGAGAAATGGTTGTCACTTGCAAGTCCAACATAGCCTTATAGCCATGACGTATAAATAATTAATGCAATTCAAAAACACCAAAGGATTTGAATAGACTTCCCACCTAGGAAGATATATGAATGATAATAAGCATATGAAAATCTATTAAACACCATTAGCCACTGAGAAAATAAAAATTAAAACCACAAAAAGATACATTTGTACACCCATAAGAAAGACTATAATCAAAATGACAGGCAATTGGTGAAGATGTAAAAAGAAGGGATTCATGTTTCCAGTAGAAATGTAAGGTGTTGTAGCCACTTTCATTGTGACTTTTAACTTTCAGCACTAGAGATTGAATTCAGGTCCTTGAGTATATTGGGTAGGCACATATGCTGCTGAGCTGTCTCCCTAGGCAAAACATTTTTGGAAATAAGTTTCATTAATATTAAAATAAACAGAGCAATCACCCAGCGATTCCACTTCTAGAACTCTCCACAATGGACGTGACTATGCAACCTTACCTGAAGATATGGAGGTGAATACTCCCAACAGCATTACTCATAATAGCTCAGATTCAGAAATGATCTTTGTGTCTAACATCAGTAAGTGAACAAGCAACATGCCCTACATCTCTGTGACGGAAAGCTAGTGGGCACTGAAAAAGAACAAATGGTGGTCAAATGCTCCGTTACAGATGAACTTAAGAAAATATCATGAAGATAGACAGATGTTACAATGGCTTATTGGAATGTTCTGAAGTGGCTAGAAGAAAAAATTCTATAGATACAGAAAAGTGTCCCATTAACTGCCATGAGTGTAGGAGGAGAAATGGAGCTTACCTGCAAACAGGCACAGTGCAGCATTCTGGGGTGGTGGAAACCTTCCAAAGTAGACTGTAGGGATATTATGCAACTCTATAAATTTATTCTTACAATTTAAAATGGGATAAATTTGAGGGCATGCAAATCATGCCTTAACAAAGACATTACAAATGCAACAGGGAACTGATCCTTTCCTTCATCAAATTCATTCGGAAGCCATAAACCCTCACACTGCCTCGCCGCTCCTTCAGTGGGGGAGAAGGTGCCACCCTTGAATGAGGGTCATTTTAGTGCCTCCTTGATCAGAGTGACTTCTTAATAAGATTCCTTCATTCCCGCAACTCCGCTGCTCCCCACTTTTTTGTTTTGTTTTGCTTTGTAATGTACTTGGCTGTTACATGGTCTCACTATACAGCTCTGACTCATAGTGACCCTCCTGTTGTCAGCCTCCCCAGCACAGGGATTACAGGGGTACACCACTACGCCCACAGACCCTGTGGCCAGGTCAGCCCACCCGGGGTTCCAGCCTGGCGCAACATGTGGTGCTGGGGATTGAACTGCGATCCCTGCACTTGCCTGAGCTTGCCTAGGCAGGCGCTCTAGTCCACTGAGCTATCTCCCCTCCCCGCTTCTTCTTTTGGGTAATTTCTCTGAAAGATGCTTTGTGGCACACAGGGCCACTTTCTCTCTTCTCATTCACATCCAGCTCCCGTTGGAATGGTTTTTCCACCACCACCCGCTGTAATGAGTGACATCTAAGAGATTCCTCTCTGCTACATCATAGGTCACCGCCTCCTCGAATGCTTTCCTGCCAGCTTCCACGCCCATGTGAGATGTAGATGCTACTTTGCAAAGCCATTTGTCTGGCAAACAAAACAGACCCTGTCCCCAGATCTTTGCATGCCCTTCCTCACCTCATCCGCTATTCACTTCAACCTCGCTCTTTGGTATAAAGCTTCATCACCACGCTTGTCAATGACCCCCACACTGGATTAAGTGACCTTCCTTCCGAGCTTCTGTGCTATAGGTCAGCCGCTTTCAGAAGAACCCTAATTACACGTCCCAGACACCCCGAGCACAGAAGCTCCAGATTAATGCCATGGCCTTCCTGAGAAATGTCCTTCAACTGCTGGGTAGCCCACAAGTTGCAGACAGTCACCCAGGTGAGAAACCTGGAAGTTGTTCAGCAGCCCCTGTGGCGCCTGCTCCCTCTACTGGACGGGTGCCCAGCGTCATCCCTGCCCCAGCCCCACACACGCTCCTCAGTCCCCACGCCCTGCCCTCCTCGAAGATCCTCTGTTACTCACTTCAGCATCTTTGCTGTTGCGTTGTCTAGCTTTTGACAACATCTGCTTTCCTCACTTAATCTTAGTTCTGAAGGAACAACCCCCAGCCTACAAATGCCTCAGGCTCATCTCTCTTTATAGCAGGAGGAAAACTCCTTTGTGTACGAAGCCATTTTTCTTATCCATGGACCTGTTGGTGGGCATATATGCTGTCTCCAGGATCCAGCTTTTACAAACTGTGTTTCTATAAACATGGATATGCACGCATCCCTGCAAAATGATATTTTAAACCTATTATTGTCTTTTTATTTTGTTATCAAAGTTTATTTTTCATGAAAAACAAATATAACAGCTAAATGACTATTTTAGATCTTTAAAAACACAAACAAATCATTCAATGAATTAAAAATGAAGAACAGTTGAAGAATTTATTCTAATCAAATGCACTGTAAGTTTATCAAGTAAGATCTTATAATTGTTTTAACAATTATGGAGGTCCTTGTTAGTACTCATTAAAGACAAAGAATTACTTAGAAAATGCCTCTGCCTGCCATCAATATATACTTATATTTTTAAATATAATAAAACAATAAAATCTCATTTTTCCAGCCTGTGCTAATTTAAAATTCTCAGTAATATGGGGATGGGTTGGGCTTAGGTCCACTTTTGCATTTATGCAAAAAAGTGTTAATTAATTACAGTGGGAATGACAAGGCAGCTACTTGACAACATATTGTTAGCCATTAATTAACTTAACTTTATGTTCTTGAAAGTAATAAAACTGCATTTCTTTTTAAAAGGCTTTATAATTAGTCAGAAGCACACAATTTAGCACTTAATTATACACTGTCCCCCATTGTCTTCAATTCCTTCCTTTATTCCGTGTTCTTCCTCTTCTCCCTGTGTGACCTCATGTCCCACGGATGAGGCTGAGGGACTCACTCTTGGGTCCCACTCTTAAGCACCGGGAATCGATGGCAGGGCGTCAGTTCTGCCCCCACGAAACCCCCTGTGCAGGCAGGGAGGTGAGGCCGGCCCTTGCTGGGTGTGCAGCTGTACTTCATAGACGAAAGCCTGTATCCACAGTGCGAAGCTGGAGACCAAGTTCAAGGCTCTGTGGGATTCTTACGAAAGCAGCCCTTCCTTCCCAGCATGCAGGAGGGCAAGAGGAAGGACACTCAGACCTGCAGAATCATGCCCAGCTCTGCAGGGCTGGGACTGTGCACACACAAGGAAATAGAAGCGAGAAAACGTAGGGCGTCTGCCGAGCCCATCTGATGTGCTCCCAAGAGCAAAAGCTCTGGGATCGGCAGGCTTGAGTTCGAATCAGCCCTATGCCACTGGCTCGCTGTGTGACACTGGCCACTCTAATTACATGCGCCGAATCTCAGTCTCTTCCACTTTAAGATGTGCATTATAATACCCAGGTTGTAGAATTATGAAGAGAATTAACGGGATAATGCTCGCAAAGGTCAGGCGCGAGGTAGGCAATAAAAATGCTCATCACAAGCACAAACGTCTTTTTATTTCAAGATAAGAAGAACATGTGAGACGTAAACACCCCTGCTGAAGCCACTGCCCAACCAATGGCGAGCAGCCGCTCCTTGGTGGCGCAGCGGGAGGGGCTGGCTTGCTGGGCCTTCCACCACCATCTGCTTTGCATTTCACACAGAGGAGATTGTCGCTTTCATTGCAGAGCACACTGAGCATCCAGATAACTTCAAAGTGGGGTCGAGTTACTCAACTGCATTTATTTATAGTTGGAGTTAAATGTAAGAAACAGTGTAACAAACTCGTTAGGGGTTGTTCATTTCAACTATTTTATTTTTCAAAATCACCATTCAACTATTGTTGAATTTTTAATAAAGGCGTTTTTTTCCATTCTTCAATGACATTTTTTTTATAGAACGCAGTGTAGAAGTCAGCAGTGTAAGAAATGATGTAATACTTGTTGAGGCTTATAATTAAACTTGTGTATGAGCCTCGCTGCCCCAGAGTGCGCAGAGATTGGCCTATGTGATAATCCCATAGGAGATCCCTATGGTAAGTCTCAGGTCACTTCCCATGATGGAGCCAACACCCAGGGAGTTCACTGACCAGAGTGAGGAGCAGCTGAATCCACAGGAAGACTCGGTGCCTCAGCCCCAGGTCAGAAATGCCACCGGTCATCTGATGCTCAAAAAGGGGCTTTGGTGGGGAGGGATTTTTAAGAGAGATAACATGTGGGAAAGCTTAAGAAACTCCAGTCGTGGTAGCCGGAGTGAAGGATGCAGCAATGTTAAAGAAAGAGATACTGGCAACTTCCCAAAGCTGGGAAAAAAACCAGGAAAGTAGCTAAGGAGGCGGCTCTGTGCCATGGAGAATTCCCGTGGGCGTCAGGGGAAGGGCCCCGATAAAACCAAACGTAGACAACAGAGGAGAAGTGATTAAAGAAGAGCCTCAAACCACAGGGAAAGAGTCTGCTCAAGGAGAGGGGCCAGGGGCCAGGGGTGCCCGGAGAGCAAAGCAAGACCCCCAGGTGGAGAGAAGAAGTGGGGGGCTGGTGAGGAAGCTCGGCCGGGCTGGGGTGCAAGGGTGAGTCAGCTGTTCTCCCTGGAGAGAGCAGGGCCTGGTCCTCCCCATCAGTCCCCATGGCAGTCCTGCCCTAGGTGGTCTCAGAACAGAGAGACCTCATCTTGTCTTCTTTACCTATCTGTGTGGTCAGGGGAACCAAACCTGGGCCGACAGCTGGGCTGCACATGGGTTGAGCTTCCAGGGCTCTGACTTGGGTTCTGCGTGCCTTCTAGTAAACCGTCAAAGTCATTTCTGCTTTATTTAACCCGATTTTGTAGGAAGAATGAGGCTGCTGTGCGGCCATAAGCTCCGGAGGTGTCACAGAGCAGCCATGGGAGGAGACACATGGATTGGCTGAAATACTCCCGAACGGTGCCTGTGAGCAGGACAGTCCGCTCCCTGGCTTAAGGACGCAGCCTGACCTGTCCATTTCCTTCCCCTGTGTCCTGAAGAAGCTGGCAGGGCAGGCATGGCCAGCTGGGCCATCTCCCATAGGTGTGGGCACTGCAGGGCCAGGAGGGAGCTCAGGAACAACCTCCAGAAGAAGCCCTCTACATATCAAAATGCGTTCCTTCTTCTCCATCTTCCGGCTCCTCTGAGAACCGACATCCTAACCAGCACCCAACAAAATTGAAAAAGCAAAACACACCGGTGACAGATTTTTTTAATCACAAATGTAATAACCCATCATGCCTCTTGATAAAGAGAGAGGGCAACAGGGAGGCCATCTGGTGCAGGACTTTAATAAAAGCACGTTTTCCTTAGAAAGCGCCTCCTAACGCCGTCTTCCAAGCACAAGGTGCAGAGCCGAGCACAGAGAACAATGAGTCAGGTTTGGAGCTCCCAAGGCATCGCTGGCTGCTTACTGTCCATCATTTTCCGTGCTCGCAATAGCCCTGGACACTGCAGAACTCCCCCAGGAGCAGCCACAGGGACTGAGTCCACACAGCACCACTCCCCTCTGAACCCCGATCCGACTGTCTGGACACCACCACGTGCTCAGGCTGCCCTGGCAGAGCTCCTCGGCACTTGCTGTTCCACGCCTGGGCTGTACCTGCGGTGAGAGACAGCCAGATGCACAACGGGGAGAGGGTCGGCTGAAGTCAGGGAAAATGGGACACCTCCCTGGGCAGCGAGAATGCACTCCCGGGATTCTTGCAGGCGCGGTAATTGCAGGGAAGCACACTGTGTATTTCAAAATGCCTTACAAAAGCAGTTTCCAATTGCAGCTTTTACTAACAAAAGACAAGGGGACTTCTGCCAGAGGTAAGGCTTCCAGACTGACAGCAGAGGGGGAGCTGGGCAGCAGGCAGTGGGGTGCGGGGCGGTGCGGGACACACTCCCCACAGCACCGATTCAGGGTCCACAAGCCTGCCTTTCAGCATGTGGATGTCTGCCTTGACGTCCTGCTGGTGAATTCTCTCCAGGTATAAAACGTTTTGTTACCTTCATTCACTCTTAATTAAAAAGGGAAAAGAAACTCCTAAGGCCCTGATAACAGGAAAAAAATAAGGGAACAAATAAAAGGAAAGGAAAAAGAAAATGGAGAGAAAAGAGGGCGCAGCTGGAGCTGCTGAGTCAGCTGGTGAGAGAACCTGAGGTGGAGAGGCCGGAAGGAACCTCAGAGCAATGTGGGTGCTGTGACGCAGATGGTTGTTAGGGAAAAGTCGGGGTGAGGAGCTTTGGAAGGCCAGGAGAAAACAAGCGCTTCACAGAAAAAGAGCCACACTACCCTTTAGTACTGGGTTTTCGGGCTAGAGAGATAGCTCAGCGGTCTAAACCCCTGCCTGGCAAGCTCAAGGGCCTGGGTCCAATCCCCAGTACCACGTGCTGTGGTAGCCCTGGGCGCATTGTGCTGGCCACCAAAACCGGAGTGGTGGCACGCACTTGTAGTTCCAGCACAAGGGAGGCAAGATGACCAAGAGCCCCTGCTGCATCTCAAGACTCTATATCAGATAAATACATAAAAATTAAACAAAATAATATTGAGCTATGTTTTGCATTCCCACAGCACATGGCTTACTAGATGGCTCATTCTTTTAAGGAAGTCTATCAAAGCCCTAACATGGATGTAACATGTACTAACACAGTAATGTCTAGGACTGTTTTACTTTATGTCTAGTTGTTCCCCCAAAGCCTCCAGCAATCATGAGGCGGGGACTTCTAGAGTTTGAGACTTGGGTCATGATCCACTGGGATTATGTGCTTTAGTACTGATGGGACTATGGGTCTGAGTCCTTCTGGGATTATGGGTGTGGCCCAAGGTGGGTAGGCTGAGGCAGAGAGCCTGAATGCAATATAAAGAGAGACAGAGAGACAGACTGACGCTGTTGCTCGCTGCACCCTGGTTGGTCTGTCGCCTCTGCTGCGATTGTTGCTGTTCTGCCACCATGAACTGGATGCTCTCTGCCCTGTTCCACTCAGCCTTGGGCCAGCCAAATATGGACTGAAACCTCCAGTAACTGTGAGCTAAATAAACCTTTCCTTCCTTTGTTTTGAATGTCGGGTATTTGTCCCAGCAACAAGAGAAGAGTGACTAAGACAAGGATGCTGAAAAAAACCAGACACAGTCAACAATACTGATAGCTTTAATTTCCTGGGTGCTGCTCAAGGTCACCTGCAATATTGGGGAGCTGATGTCCATCATCTCTTAGGCCTCAGACCATCCTACAAGGAGAAACCATGAGCTTCAGCATACGGAAGAAAAACCGAGGTACAGAAAGACCAATCTAATAATAAAATCCAGTGAGCACAAACCTCCCCCACAGAGATGCACCCACTAACTAGCGAATGCCAGGCTTGAGCCAGAGCCATCCAGAGCCTCAGACAACAGCCCGTGCTCTTTCTGATGACGTACTGTGACCTCATGTGGGGCATCCAGGGGCAGCTGGAGAAGCCTCATCCTAGTCCCACATTGCTTCACACTCGGCATCCCCTGCCCCCCACACCCCACACCCCCGTGTGCTCTCTGGCCTTGCTTCATAGTGGGGCCTAACAGAGGGCTGTGGCTTCCCTGGTTCCTCCTTCCAATTTAAAATCTTCACTTAATTCAATGTTTATGCTTCTTCTCCCCATACTTTCCCCTCTGTTGACCTCCCTCGCATCAAAGGAACCTCATTTAGGGTCATTCCCTCCAGCTTCCTCCTACCTGTGGCTTCCTGTTGCAGAACTTGTGGGTAAATACAGACACTCGGCTGTCTGCTCGCAGCCCCCAACCTCACACCACTGCGATGTGAGGCTTTATGACTGGGCTCACCTAGAAGGGAAACTTAAGTCTGTGCTGATGCTATTTACTATTATGGGCCCCAAATATATAAAGATTTCATACACACACACACACACACACACACACACATGTAATGAACAAAGCAAACACAAATCCAGGAGATGATTACTCCTTCACAAGAAGCTGCACCCGAGGCTTCCTTAAATAGTAAGCTTCCTGATGCATTTACAATATGACTTGATTTTCCCCCTGGGGATCTGCACTTTGCATAAATAAACCCGAGCAGCCCGCACCCAAAGGCAGCATCAGAAACCTCCATCTGGAGCCCCACATTTCAGGTCTCTTCCTTGTGGTCAAGACCAAAATTTCCAACTTCTGTGCTGCATAAGAGTTGGTGACAGCTGTGCCCTTCTGGCCTCCTAGGGACCTCAACCCGGCCCTGGCTGACCAGACTCATCTGTGGTCTTCGAATCCATAACCACCCTCCTCCTTTCATTGCTACTTCCCCAAACTACCCTGAAATTTTAGCTCTGCAAAAGGCACTGTGAAGAGCTTAGCTTCAATTGTTGTTTATTTTCTGCATTTTAATCAGATTCTAAAGGCATTGGGGAGGTCAGGCTCAAGTGGCCAACATCACAGGTTGGCAAGATGGGCAGTGTACAGGCTTTCCTCACCCACCTGAGAACCTTCCTGAGGTGGGCTTAACTTCAGAGGCAGTGGCTCTCCTGACAGAGAACAAGAGAGCTATGCACAGCCTCCCACGGGCACTCAGCGCTTAGCCCCACCCCCAGGTGATGCGGGTCACTCCCACTTGTCTCTCATTGGCCAGCTTTAGTGACTTGTCCTGGCACAGGAAGAGCCCCCTAATGCAAAGAGCTCCAGATACCATGTGGGCACTGCCAGTGCTGGCCACAGGCCCACCCTGGTGCCCGAGGCGATTCTATAACCATGGACGCCTGCACTTCAGATCCTGGGACTCTGGGGAACAGCCATGAGAGGATTTGTGGCTGCCTAGACTGCATTAGTTCTGTAGAGGAGCGTGCTAGCTACATTCCTAATTACAGCAGTCCCCTAAACCTGGCCCCCAAAGGGAATGGAAGCCGAGCTGTACTGAACTGAGAGCAGGTGCCCGGTCACACCTGCGTGCAGCCCTCGGGACTGTCCTTAAGTGTGAGGACTCAATTCAGTGTGCCTTCCTGGTATTTCCAGTCCTGTAGAGATACCGTAGCAAGGTGTTCTTGCAAGAGAGCCTTTGATCTATTTCAAAAGGAGGCCATCTCCTCACATTCCCTAGACATTCCCTGCTGTGAGATTCCCTTCCCCTCCTTGAGTGGACTGAAACATTTCCTACTTCTCAAATGTCTTCTGCTGCTGCTGGATTGTTTACAGAGAAGACAGGAAAGGAGACCCAAACAGATGGAATCGCACGTCCGGCCACGGCGCTCCTTCTCCCTCCAGCCTTCTCACCATTTTGGCAGGAGAGCCACATGTGTCAAGTTTGCCTAGGAGACGTGATTTATTTTGAAGTCAGGAAAAGACTGCCAGGTGGGTCTCTGTCAACTCTGACATGCCTTCAATGTGAACGTGGCCCCCACGGATTAAAGGAGCAGTCCAGGTTAAAGGAGCATGGGCTAACTGGCTGAAGCTTCTGAAAGAGAGGAGACGTGTAGCAGGTGGGGAAAGAGAAGGGGCCGGGAGGTAAGGCCGAAAAGCCCCCTTCATCTATTTCAACAGGGGCAGCCGGAGATCCGTAATGATTGGAATACACAAATGCGATTAACATTCTCTATTTACTGTTTTTCTGTTGTTTCAAAGCCTACTTTAAAATATGCCAGGAAGGGCCAGCCAGATAGCTCAGCAGACTAAAGTGTCTGCTTAGGCAGATGCAGGGACCAGGGTTCGATCCCCAGCATGCCAGGCTGGCCCTACCCACTGGGGCAGGTTGAGATGGTGATTGAGACTGGGCGTGGTGGCGTGTGCCTGTCATCCCAGCACTTGGGAGGCTGAAAACAGGAGAATTACTACAAGTATGATCTGTGTAGTGAGACCCTATAGACCTTGTTCTAAATGCACTAAAAATAATAATAAATACACATAAAATATGCCTGGAAATAGTAGTGTAAGAAGGGTAGGGGGCAGAAGGGCAGTTACACGGCGAGGCAAGTTTGCAAGTTTGCTGTGGGGAACCGCCAGGAAGCAGAAGGTGAGGGACAAGGATGGAGCGTGTCTTCCTCTTTCAAAATAGGAAAAGGAGGAGCCAAGAAAAATGAAACTATGCCACTGCCATGAACGTGGGAATACGAAAGTGCAACAGGGGAACGGAACATTTTGGAATCCCCACTTTATGTGATTATTTCATTTAATAAGGGTAATCCAAGTATAAAATACCATCACATAGCCCTTTTGTGCAACATCCATTCACAAATTCCTCCCTTTCTCTCCCTTCCTTCCTTCCTTCCCTCCTTCCTTCCTTTCCTTCTTCCTAATGAATTAATGAGGTTGCAAATATCTGGTACTTTGCAGGAAACAAAGGACAGAGATGAAATATGTACAAATCTTTCCCTTTAGGTATATGGATTTTGTATAGAAGGGCTAGAAGCCAATGACCACAGGAGGAAACACGTGGGACTCACAAAGTGTCTTCTCTAAGGTTTTGTACACATACGTTGTCCAGAAGAAGGTTCATGCTCATGTTTCTCAGATATGAGCTAATCCCATGGTATCCACATCTGGCCAGCTGTCAGTTAGCTGAAGGATTTCCATCCAGAGAGGTACAGAATCAACATCTTCAGGTTTGGGGGCTGCAAATATCTATTGTTTGCTTATTTAGTCTCCATTGTTTAATGAGCAGCTGTCACTCTGTTTCTTTAACAGACTAATCCAGAGGTATCCATAAAATTACATTCTCACTTAATGCAAAGGAGATTAGAATCCACTTCTGCCTGCATCCCAGTGAGCACAAAGGCATAGCGGTCACAGTTTTTGTGGAGGGCTTATACACGTGTCCCCATTTACACATGTGGCTATTAAAACTGTCTGCGTTTCAGACCTCAAACATTTCTCCATGCTCCTCAAAGGACAACCAGAAATGTCATTACTTGAAAGTCCCCAAGGAGAACAGGCCTTTCAATCTTGCCACCCACTGCTCCTTGAAGAGTGAATCAATCTGTGCGGTAGCCTGAGCTCCCTGGGCTCTCAGAGATCATGATTTGCTAAGGATGTGCTCATGTTTCAAGCGCCGCCGTGTACCTGCATACCTGTGTGCGTGTGTTGTATGTGTACATGTGCTCACGCAACTTCTTTAAAGCCAAATTATAATGAGAGTTCTGCTAGCTTTCTACAGAGAAGATGAATCAACGGAAATAGGGTTACCCAGCTGGCAGCAGAGTAGCATAAAGATATGCGATATCAAAGATCAGGTGAGAAAACTCACTGGCTCAGGAGAAGAGGGCGCTCTGAAGGAAGAACCCCAGATGAATGCCTTCCTACCAAAACCTGAATGTAAGGAAGAAACAGAAGCTGAAGAACATTTTTTACTGAATGAATAAAACATTTGCCTGACACACTTAAAGATATTGTAGTGAAGAGGAGGCTTTAGAGCAACTCAAAACAGCATCTGTATTTTGAGCCTGTGCACATGCGTTCCTACTGAGTAGAGCTCAGAGATGCCCTGCAGGGTGAGGTGGCACTGCCAGGGGTCTCCTGCCACCACCTCAGCACACCTCAACCAACCCCTCCTTGTCTCCTGCAGTCACACAGGCACAACCGCTTCCCTTCGTGCCTTCCCTCCCCTGTCGTTCCCCTCGGTGTAAACATTCTAAATTATTTATACCTAGATTGAAGGCATCCTTTAGGCTAACTGGGACTAGAGTAATCAAAACATAATTGGGCTATAGATAGGCTAATACATTATGCTAATATTTGATTAAAGAGACTGAGAAGCCTGAAAATTGGGAAGACAAGGCCTGGGCAATTCAGGGGCTAACAGATGGTCCAGGAGGGGATACGCAAGGACAGCGTGATGCAGCCGAGCACGTGGCTGGGTGGGAAGGAAAGTTCAAAGTGTGGCACCGTTTCAAATTCCTGTCCACGGTGTAGAGCACATTAGTCGGGTTTTCTTAGGGAAGCTCGGCCCCGCAGGTTAGTCTTGGGCCACTGCCACTCAACACTGGCCCGCTTATCGTTTTCAACCAAAATTTTTGCTTCTGATATTCTCCTAATTCACTTGCTTATCAGTACCTCCCATTCCTGAATTCCTATTAAAAGATACGACTTCCTACCACGGTTAATGTGGCCAATAACCGAGGAATTATTAAATGCAATCACGTCCTTACAATAAAGCGGCCACTGAGAGAGCCCAGAGGAGAAGTCTGGCCAACGCCACGTCAGCCGTCTCCCGGAAACCTTTGGTGGTTTCCTCTAGTGTCCATGGGAAAAGTGCAAGATCCTCACGGACAGTTGGAGACCTTGAGCCACGGGCACCACGCTGTCGGTGCCAGCTGTCGCGGACACACCAGTGAGCCCCAGCTGCCTGCCTGCTGCTGCAGACCTCACTCGTGGACTTCTAGCTACACTGTGGCTTTTCCTTTAAACTTTAATTCACAGCCCTCCCCGTGAGGGCTCCACCTTCTATATCAAACTAGACCCTGTGCACCTCCCTTACCTCTGCCTCTTCTATACAGCCTTCCTCAACCACCCATGTCTGAGAAACCGTGGCCTCCTCGGCTCCCCTCATGGCTCATGTGGAAGGTTCCTGTCATCACTCACGTCAGCATTTTCCGACTGTGTGCGGATGTCGTGAGTGTGTTACTGAAAACAAGCTTCTCGTAATGCTTCTGCTGTGTCGCTGCAGGGAACTTCCCGACCCTTACAAAGCTTCTGCTAGAATGCTACGCCCTGAGGTCTTCCTTACACCTGCTGTACTATTTCGTGCGCAGCAGGCGATCGGGAGGTTTCGTTAAGCTCAGGGGACAGCGATGCCCCGTAATGGAACAGCAACGTCCGACGCTGTATTGCTTTTTTTCTTCAGTAACTTAAAATCCATGACTTTTGCACTGTAACACTAACCACTCCAGAAGGGGGCGTGAACCCCATGAGCTGCTCTTCTGCCTCTCCTCTGCTGAAGCCCCCTCCCACCTGGGCTTCTTGGGCAGATACCTAGTCTGCCACTCCCTACCATGCCGCCTTCCATTTCTGTGAGTTCCCTGTGTCACTTCCCCTGCACGCAATGTCCTTTCCTTCTTGAGAAGGATCCAGCGTCAACACCTCCAGAAAGTCACCCGTTGCTGCCACGTCCTTCTGGCATTACACTGCGGTTCCCACAGTGTTTATTAAACAATGAGCGCAGACTCCTCCTGCCCCACTGGTTTATTAAATTCGAGGATGCAGAGATGGTCTCTTATTTATCTCTACATCCACAGGCGCCAGCAGCGTGCCCGGTGCAGAACCCATGCTTTCTGGGCTGAAAGAGTGAAAAAAGGAATGAATAATGAAGCAGGGCTGAAAGACCAAAGGAGGCTTTTATAAATCTGCAAAGTCGTCTGTCATTAGTCCAGTGGAGAATAAGATAAAATTATGCTACCCAGTGGCTACAGAAGCATGTTAATATGAAAAATGTACTTGTACACAGTTACCCCGAATGTTTTCTGCATTTAAGTCCTATCTTCTGCAATTCATTTGCAGTACTGAAATCCCCTGGGAAAAGTGGTTTATGGTAAACAAACTGAAGCAACCTCCGTGGGAAAAATAGCTTGGAAACAACGGAAGGATGAACAGTGACAACGCTTCAGAAGAGGGGGCGTTTCACACAGAGAGAGTCAGTGCCTGCAAGCCCTGGGCAGGGCTACGGTGCACAGCGTGATTGACCGAGGGGCCCCACACTGTGGGCCTGGGTTTAGGAGAAGGCTCTTAGGACAGCAGGAGATGCGCTAAATTCTCAGCCCTATGAAATGTGTCATGAGCATTTCCCTCTTTTTTTCCACATGAGTACACTAAGGCAGAGAATTTAAATAAGACATCCAAGATGGCAGCCTAGCAGGAGTTGGAGGCCACAGTGTTTGAGGCTGACACAGCTAGGCAGGGAGAGCCTGGCAGGCCCTGCCACCACCCCACCCTCTGAGCACAGACGGGGGACTCCTGGAGCCACCTGGGCTTGGGGTCCCACCAGTGCCCCAAGGAGATTTGCTTAAGCCAGGTGGAAAGAGGAAAAAAAAAAAAATGTGCAGAAATTACCAGTATGTAGGAAGGGGAGGTAGAGAGCAAGAAAAGTGAAGTCAACCATGAAAAAGAAGAAGAGAAATACAGCCAGAGATATATAAAGCCTGTCAAATCTCTCCAAACTGCAACAAAAGCATGGGAGAGATAGATTCTCTTTAATGAATGCTTTGATCAGGCACAGTTGATATAATAATTATATAAAACTAGAGCACGACAGAAATAAGATGTGTTTTTCTCTCACATAGCCTGTAACCTTTGTGATTGGTTCATTTATTTAAGAAAAGAATAAGGCCCTTTAAAACAGAGGCAGATGTCAGGAGGGAAGCAGTTTCTTCTCTGACTTATGCAGGAAATCTGCAGCCAAGCCTGCATCCCTTTCCTCCCTGCCCTGGAAGGGCTGTTCTGCCAACCATGATGCAGAAAGGAAACTAATGATGCGGTTTTCCTCACGTGCATCTTGCCCTTCCTCCTTAGGCTAACGCTGCCTCTGAGCCCACAGCCCAACGGCAGCCCCTTGTCCCTGCCTTCCCGAGCCTTGGTCCCCACTTCACTGGGCTCTCCCACCAATCTGCACTGGGCTAGGCCTTTCCCAAGTCATAAGATTCTGTGTGCTGCTCAAGGATTGAGTTGGCTGATCTCCAGAAAGGGCAGCGTGAGCATCCGCTTTTTTTTTTTTTTTTTTTTTAAGTGATACTCCCACAAGCACGTGCTCTTTAGAAATAGCAAGGGAGAGAGGTGGTTGCTATGAGAACAGAAGCAGCCTATTTCTCCTGAGGAGACACGGGCAGGGGCTCTTGCTTGCTTCTGCCACCATCATAGCCTCTCTTGAAAGCCTTCTTCCCCAGGAAAGGAAGGCAGTTCACACTGGTGCAGGGCTAGCCCTTTTCTTCCACACTTCCACATTGCAGCTGAAGAACCAGGCTGCCGCTGGGGTTGTGAGTACCCTAACTCAACAGCAACCAACTGAGTCTCGACCTGAAGAAGGGGGAAGACCAAGAAAGTCTGCTTTTCCCATCAGTATCCTGGGAATTCTTATCTCACTGTAGATTTGCACAGCAAGCTAATAAAATGTTGATAATGGCACCAAGGAATGCATCCTCTGGTACAGCCAGCTGTCTGGCGACCTGCTGGCTAGCAGAAGTGGAGGTTGGGATGGCTCCAGAGAATGGCACCCTCACCCATCATTCAGGCCTATGTTAGTCCATCTGGGGACACAATGGCCATGACAAAGTAGCATGAGAAGTAGGATGGTAGGGACAAAAGTTAGACCCAGCAGGCACACTGCACTCTGGCTGATGGAGGATAAGACCTCGTCTTTCTAACACCGATTAATGCTTTTTTAAAAATCCAGGCCTTAAAATAAAAAAGATCAAGTTTATAGAAACACAAATCCCATCAGCTGTTTGTTGAAAGGCATCAGAAGAGCTGGTTGATGAACTAGGATCCCCTTTGCAAGGGCCAGAGCGAAGGGAAGAGAGCGCGTGTGCCCAGGTGGCCTGCACCACGGGCCTGTCATGTGGCGGGGTGCGAGAGGCCACAGGGATGCAGCCGAGCTGGGAGTCTCCCCCTGCCACATGCTGGATGCTGATTTATGGGGACTGGAACAATTTGTCTAAAGCTGTAATTTTAACTACCTCCGTGCTGAGCGGCCAATCAGCGGGCTCGCGGCACGCAGCTTTTACGAGTCCCCATAAAAGCAGCAAAATGAAAACTCAGGGGCCCTTAAAATATACTCCAAGGGTTTCTGCAGTGCAATTGGAGGCTTTTATGACTCCTGTCAGGACTTTTACGACCCCGTAAAACCAGGCAGCAGCCTGGCCTGAAATGAAAAGTGGCCCTACTGTCCTAAAGTCTAAATGGTCTGTACATTTACAAGGCCCACAGGAAAGACCGAGGGGCACGGTGGGGGCAGGGGGATGCCCAGCGAGAGGGTGGATTTGGGGGCAGCAGGACCCAGAGGCGGGCGGTGGGCCGGGAAGGAGGCGAGCTGGGGGTGCGACCCGGGCAGGGTTCTGATTCGTCAGCACTTAAGACCACCAAATGCCAGGATGCTGATGCAACTGCCGTGCGCAGCGGGAGCGGAAGGCGACAGGCCAGGGCATGAAGGAGCGTTCGCTGTGAAGATAAAACACGAAGCTGCCAGGGAATCACAGGCTCCAGGGCACTATGTCAAGGACATTTTCCCATTATGATGACACCTGAATTACAGAAAGGAAAAAAAAAAGATAGAATAAAAGGGGGCGGGTGGGAGATTGGGACCAGAAGCGCAGCACACAGCACTAAGATGGTCCAGGCAGTTGAGCAAAAATGTGTCCAGGAGGATCAAAGCGCCTTCCCCAGCCTGAGGTTGCTCTGAGCCTACAGACCCATGGCCCCGTGCCCAGGCCCAGGGCGTTGGTGCAGGCTCACCAAGGGCAGGACTCACCACCAGTGACAACCAGAGCCTGGTCTCCCTCAGGAGCCTCCAGTCACCCAAAAGAGTTATCCAGGCTCAGCATTCTACATGCACCCTCCAAAGTCAGCACCCTCCTTCAGAAGCTGCAGTTAGAGGGACGGGTGTCACCCAAGGAGCAATCCCCACAGGGGCACGGAGGGGGCCAAACCACTCTCCAGGCAAGGGGACAGGGTGAGGCACAGAGGAGTTGGGTCTCCCGGGCAAGGCGGACGGGAGGGGAGCCGACTTTGGACCTCAGTGAATACCCAAGAAAGGAAGATATGGAGAACTGAGGGGCTGAGGGTGGGCATGGTCACTGCGGCTCCGCAGACCGGGGCATCCAGACCCAGGAGGGCCCCTAGTGGAGACGTCATATTCGAAGACTGTGACTGACTAGAAGCCGGGCTTCTCGAGGGCGTGCGAGAGAAGCAGAAGGCTAAGGGGTCCATCTGAGTGAGCCACTGTTGTGTGGCTTCTCTTTGGCAGGAGCAGACCCCCTGTCTAGAGAGAGGGGTGCGGCGAACAAAGAAGGAGATGGTGTGCTGAGATTCCTGGCCAGACGCGGCACACCGCAGGCAGCCATGTGGACCTCAGAACCCGAGCAACAGCAGAGATCAGTTACTCCTCTCTGGTCATGCCTGTGCCCAGGAGCCTGGAATGGTGCGGAACACAAGGTGAGGGCGACAAAACCCAGACACACATCCAACGATGCCGTCCCGTAGCACCGGGAGAGTGCTGCAGCTTGGTGTCCCTCTTTTCGCCTTGCTATAAAGGTAAGGTGTTTGTCCCGCATGGATGCTCGGAGAAAGAAAAGGCTCAAGGCAGGGGCTGAAAGATTCGGGGGCTCTCCCGGTGAGCAAGTGGGATTTGCCAGTTCCAAAAGGCAGGACTGACTTCAGGTGGAGAAAATCTCTGTAGCATCAGCAGATGGGAGACAAGCGAGCTATGGGTGCAGGGAGGCAGCTGGATGCCTGGAATAAGAACCCTACAGGGAAGGGCTACATGTTTAAGTTACACTTAACAAATACAGTTCTGCATATATGTTGGGCATCCATTGGATGGCACGATTCTTCATGCAGTGTGGAAGGATCAAAGGAAGCCACCAGCTCACCTGTCACCTCCCACATCTGCCACCTCCCACGGGGAGACTATCCAAGGTTCCCCCTCCCATGGTTGCTGACGTGAACAGCATTCACCTATGAGCCACACCGACCATCTTGTGCAGCAGGTTTAAAAAACAACACTTACTCCCCACAGCTGAAGAGGTTTCGTGCCCTTCAGTTAGCCTCTCCCCGCCCCTCTGTTACCTGCCCTCTGTTCAGGTGACACTTGGACTCTCTGCTTTTGGAAGTTCATTATTTTAGATTCTACTCTCAAGTGACAACAGTGGGTATTTGTCTCCCTATGTCTTGTAATATTACCCACATAACGTTCTCCAATTCAATCCAGGCTGCAGTCATAACCACAATGTTTGTCGTTTCCTTTTGTAAAACTGAGGACTCCACTGAGCATCTGTGCCACCTTTTCTAATCATTCATGCGTTGATGAGCACTTCCGCTTTTCCGTGCATTGGCTGTCGTGAGCAGCGCTGCCGGGCACACAGGGCCTCGGAGAACTCCTGTAGCCTTACTCCGGTCTTCTGGGTAAGTATCTGCAAGTCCAACTGATGAATATTATGGCTGTGTTATTATTTATTTATTTTTATGTTTTCTTGCGGGACTGGGGTTCGAACTCATGACCTCGCACTTGCTCGGCAGGCACTTGTGCCATGGAGCTATCTCCCCAGCCCCTGTTTTATTGTTAGCTATTTGAGAAACTTCACCCTGTGTTCCGTGACGATTACACTCACTTATATTCTTGGCAATGTTGCATGAGTGGATCCTCCTCCCCAGATGGAACTATCTGGACATGGATTCCTTCACTCATGTCCCAGGTGGTGTCCAAGTGACAGGTCGTTAAGAGTTGTCTCTGTTTGTGCCCCCAAGGCCTCATGCAGGCATGTGGCGGGCTTCTAGACTTTTCGATTGACTTATAAGCTAATGCTGGGTATTACCGGTGTGAGTGCTGCAGCCGTCCCAGGGTGTGGCACACTCCAGGGAAGTCAGGAGGACACTTGCATTCTGCTGTTTCCCTCTTTGCTCTTAACTGCTTTGGCAGTTTTCCATCACCATCAGTTGCTGCCCTCTGCCATGTGCCTCTCTGCATTGGAGCCAGTCAAGTACGGACTGAAATCTCTACAAACTATGAGCTAAACAAACCCTTTCTTCTTTGAGTGTTGGGTATTTTGTCTCAGCAATGAAAGAAAAGTAACAAAGACACAGTGGCAGTGTGGAGGCCCCAGGAAACGTAGGCTGATGCTCTTTCTGGCTTGACTCTGGCCTCCTTCAATCCATTTTCCTCACAACATGGAGGGCTCCCATCTCACGCAAATGGCCCAACATCACTGCTCTTTAGAACCCTCAAGGGGTCCCCGACAATCCCCAAGAAGAGTGCCTGTGTTGGTCACTGTGGGCCTGCAGGATCTGCCACCCGTGGCATGCACCAGCCTCTCCCACCACTCAGCTACCACCTGTGCTCACTGTCCACCAGCCGGGCCACGTCCCTCCTCATAGCTCTTTTCACGCACAACCCTGGCACAGGCTGTGCTCCTCTCTCCAGCTCTGTCAGACTCTGGCCTATCTTCCAGGCACTGACTTTCCTTTGAGAAGGCTCTATGACTCACCCATGCCAGCCTGCCACCAGCCTCGCTAACAGTTTTTTTCCCATTACATTTTTATAACATTAGAACATGAAGGCCACGACCGCAGAAATCTAATGGACCCTGTAGTTGGCCCATTGGTGAATAATTCAGAGGTTATTTCTGGTCTGATTTCCTCTATCCTTCTCTGCAGTTGTTTTTCCACTTCAGATTCTATTAATTCATGCATTTTTTTTTTTTTTTTTTTACTTGAGTTGTTACCTCTGATCTGAGTTCCTCTGTACATTTCTGCACTTGTCTGTCTACCTCAGAACATACCAATTCAGAGATTGCGGCTGTATGAGTCCCATTTTCTTTCATGGTAGTGTCTCCTGTAATTGTTCTGGGTGGGCTCGGGACCTGAGATTGCATCTTTCTCCTTCTCTTTGTCATTTTGTATGACCTCTGCACTTTGGTGAAGCTATGTTATTAGCGCCTATTGAAATTTGGGTCCGGATCCACCAATCTTGATCCCATCCCGATGTGCCTGGCTCGGTCTGGCTGCTGTGCTCAGCTTCTTCCTGCTGCAGCTGGGCGCAGGCCTGGTCCATCAGTGTGGGCGGGTGGGGGCGGATTTCCGGTGACTGGTGGGGTGAGGGGGTGCATGCTGCAAAGAGGTCCCACCTGGGTGCAACCCACTGGTGACTAACGCTGCAAATATAAAATTCTGTGAATTGAGGTTCAATAGACCTGGACTGAAGAGAGATTAATGAGGTGCCGCATGGCCCACTAAGTGTTCAGATGGCAGTCCGCACTCACAGGGAACTGCTGATGACTGAAGAAGGCTGCAGGCTTAGGGAGGTAGAAACACCACCAGGACGAGGCGGAAGCTTTCTCCACCGAAGAACCTGAGGAAGCCTCCTCAGCTTCAGTAATGCAAGTGAGAAGCGACAATCCTGGAAATGCTGCAGGTGCATTACACTTACAGATGAGAGGAATTCTAAGGGGTCCGGGGAGATAGCTCAGGGACACAAGTGCCTGCCCGGCAAGTGCAAGGTCCTGAGTTTGATCCCTGGCTCCACCAAAAAAAAAAAAAAAAAAAAAAAAAACAAAAAATAAACGGAGCACATAGTGGGGAACATGAGACAGGGGTCTGGGTAACCCTAGTGTATCTGTCCAGGTGACAGGTGACCAGGGGGATAAAGGGTGGAGAAAAAGATTCCGAATGTGATGTGAACATGGATATACAGTCTATTTCAGCCTGGCAAGAGCATGGGAGACACATGGGAGAACACCTCACACTCACACACACAGAAGAAAGGAGTCTAGAGAAGGGTGGAAACCAAGTGGAGGAGTGAGGGGCCCAGAGGCTAAAACC
Organism: Capromys pilorides; assembly: GCA_004027915.1. Classification (NCBI taxonomy): domain Eukaryota; kingdom Metazoa; phylum Chordata; class Mammalia; order Rodentia; family Capromyidae; genus Capromys; species Capromys pilorides. The sequence goes on along the minus strand of PVKN010001905.1, from coordinate 24,152 downwards.
ACTGATGTGGATTACAGTGGGTGTCAGTGTCTGTTGAGAGCCAGGAGAGACTGGGGGTTTGCAACAAAATCCTGAAGAAATATGAGCATTTAAGGGAACAGAGAGGCAGGCAGTTGTTTTTCTCAGCACTCTCGCTAATAAGCGAGCCGACATCAGATAGTTTCCGTGCAGTTTGTGAAGGCACCGCTCATATTCACACCATCGGGTATTTGGTGTTGATTTAATAAGCATCTCTTGACTCCCTCCTTGGTGCAAGAGTTGGATGTCGCTCCCACGGCCAGTTCCCCTGCTCTGCTCGTTCCTAACGGAGTTCACGCCTTTCACCTACCATGTTTCTGCAGCCTCCACCTCCTGGGATGCCAGGCCGATGTTCCCAGGCATACATACTTATGATAAAACTAAATTTATGAATTAAGCATAGTAAGAGACTTAGGATAATAACTAAAAAGTAAAATGGAATTTATAACCAGACCACCATTTTTTTCCTGTAAATGTTGACCTCCTGGAATGCGTGCATGTCAGCCCCACTTACAGAATGCTTACTCACTGAACGCAGAGTGACATTTACCTGGAAGAGGAGGAGGGAGGTATATGCAAATGATAGCCAAGAATACAATTTCTCCTCAACATCACCGCTTACTCATTTGAACTCCTGTCTGTTGAGTTTCCTTGTCACTGAAGTCTTGTCCTGCCTGCTGTCCTTCGACCCTCTGCCTTTAAGGACAATTGTCCCTCGCCTTGTTTTCTTCATGCTTCTATTTACGAATTTTCTTTGTTGACAACTTTTTCTGACTCATCTTGTTCCCTTTGAATATTTTTAGGCCGCCAAAAGTTACAGACTTCTTTTCCTTGTCTTTAATTATATCCACCGTAGGAAATCTGCACACAACACACATGTCTTCATCTGTCATTTGCAAACAATGATGACACAAGCATCATCTTCAGCTCAGAATGCCAGCATCTCCAACTGGTTCTGGGATTTGCACCGCCGGAAGCCCAGTAGGCATTTCAAACACAAGATGTCAATGCTTCACTCGTCATCTTCCCCCACAAACCCATTTCTCCTCCTCTACCCACTACGCACTCCATTATCTAGGCCAAAAGTACGGAAGGTGTTCTACATGTTTTCTTGCCCCCGAATATAACTGATGCTAACAGACTACCAGTTCTACTTTCTACATATCTGTATGCTCTATTTGCATAGCTCCTGCTTCAGAGTGAAACTTGGGTCCTTTCTGAATATAGTAGATGTCTAATAAAACACTGCACATGAAAGTTTTCTTTTACAAACTATTTCTCTGAATGTATACCATTGAAATAAAGCTCATGTCGTCTCCTTCTTCCACAGGGGGACTCCTCTCTTCTCTGAAATAGAGGCTAAGTTGCCACGATGGCTTCCAGTCTATCATGCTGTTAAACTCAGTTACTGAAGTTTTGAAATCAGGTCCCAAGTCCTTAGCCCTCTATCGACTGAAGTAGAGTGCTTAGTGGATAAACTGCAAAACATGGTGGGTGTGTTGCCCACACTCCACAAGTCGGCGTGATGTACCTTATGTGCAGCCTGTTTTGAAGAATGCTCACACAACAGGTATCTCATGGGCATTACCCAGTCTCTCTCTCTCTCGAAATATCCTGTCAGAGTATTCTTGTCCAGTCATTGGGTCACAGAAATGATACCCACGCAAGACAAACTGTCTCCTGGCCACAGTCAAAGTAGTTTATGTGTAGGCACCAGCCCTAAGCTGACAGGTTTCTTTTCAAAGAGAAGTGAAATTTGACTATAGGGGAGTTTGGTATTTCCAGGTAGCCGCGTACATAATGCATACCCTTGGATACGCTTCTCTTCTGTGCTCCATCACGCAACCTGCAGAGATAGCGTCAGCAACTCTGCGTAATGAGAGGACCAAACAGGAAGAGAACAGAGAATCAACGTCTCTGACACGACTCTCATCCATTATTGCTTTCTTCATTTGGCTTTGTGGTGTTGGGGGTCAAGCCCAGGGCTTCCTGCATGCTGCGCTAACTTACATTCCCAGAGCCAACGATTTTAGCCACACGTAGCCCTCTGTGTACTTCCAGAGATCATAATATCACGTGGTCCAGTTTGCCTTCCTGACTGACACAGATTTGGTGGCTTTGCACACGTGACTCCACAGTCACGCAGGTGAATAAACCTGGACACAGATGGCCCGGGACTCTTGCTTCACTCATCCCTGTCGTCACCACCTCAGGCAGCCCCACGTGCCTGCCGCACCCCAGGATCTGTCATGACCGCTGCACCTGCCTTCCTGTGTGCAGCCATGACACAGCATGCCCGGCATGCCCTGCCCTCTCTCTTTTCTGGGTAGTTGGGTTGCTCGCCCATACACACTCATTTCAATTTCTGTCTCCTTCAGAAATCCTGACTAGGCCTTTTAAGTTTATAAAATATATTTTCCCCTTGTGTCCCCAAATGGCATATTTACGGCTGCTATGGTTTTTGATACTTGGCGTTCAATCTGTGGAATGTGCTCTCTCTGTTTCCCCTGCTGAGCCTTAAGAGAGAGGCAAAGAGCCCTGCGTTCCCCCGCGGTCGCTATCACCCGGCACAGCACAGAACAGCACCATTAATATCTGCTAAGTGAGAAACTGAAAGGATTAGTCAATCATCTATCAACTACTAATTAATCAAAACGTGTCAAAGAAAGAAAAGGATGGAAAAATGGCCATCTATATTCTATGATTCAATCTCTGACCTCCAAATGAACACTTCTAACTATGGAACCATTGTGGTCAGCTATACCACAGAGTAGAGAGATATTATTTTCTTTGGTTTTACATTTCTTTACCATTGTAGGGAAAAGAAAGCAGACCAGGTGGGGATAGCCTCGTTTAACCACTTACCTGTGCACCCAGCACCCCGGCCAGCTGTCCATCTGCTGGCTGGCCTCAGCATCACCAGGGTGGCGGCATACATCTCCAGTCAATTCTTGTATCAAATAAATGTCTTAAAATTGCCATTTTTATATTTTCTGTCATACTATCTTATAAAAATTAATGAAAAAAATCATGCTACTGTGGGTCAACTTGTGTTTAAATAATTAGGCTGGTAAGTGGTTAAAGCCCGCTTCCAATGCCTGCACACGAGGCCACTTAACCCGTTTCATGAGGCGTGTGACCCCGGAGCTGGCACACTGGATCTTCTCCGTAATGCAAGGGCAAAGCAAACACAGCTGCACTGCGTGAGCCACCCAGCCCACTCGGCGTGCTGCACTGGGTTTCCTGACGCTAACGTTCTTTGCTCAAGTTAGAGACTATGCATCTCCCATACACGCACTGGGATTTGCTCCATGAGAGATTTTGCAACCCACCAACTAAACACAGACTAAGATTAAAAACAAACATTTTTCTGTTTCTTTCCTTCTTTGGTTTACTTCTCTTTCTCTTTCTCTTCTTCTCTCACTCACCCACTCCTTTGTTATTTTAGTACAGCAAGAATGTGGAAAATAGTTTATAGAGCTTCGCCCCTACTTCATAGGAGATGAAAATGTGGTCCTTCTGCTAGCTCTGAAAAAATCTCCTGTGCTACATGAGGCTTGATAGCAAATTCTGTACTCGCGAGCTTTGATCAAAACTGTCTATCTGAAATCTTAATAACACAGGAAGGTGAATTATGTCTTGCCTCTCTGTTCGGGTTTACAGCAACAGAATCAGAACTAATTCCTGAGTTGAAACTCAGCAGTTTTAGCAGGATCTATGAAAACATTTTGTAAAGCTCCTGTAGAAAGCTAAGTGAACCTTGTTTCACACACACACACACACACACACACACACACACACACTCACACACACACACACACATCCTAACCGTAAAAAGATCATATCAATGAACAATAAGACTAACCTGAATGCCCAATACAGTTCACCTCAAATAATATAATATTCATAAGTAACAATTGTTAAAACAAAACCTCCAGCATCCTATCCCCAAAGCATGAGCATTCTTCATTTTCAATACTGGAAACATAAGACACTATGAGGCATAGTCATAGGAGGAAAAGTGTCACTTCTAGGTTTAGGGTTAAGAAGGATGACAGATCTGTAGTTGAAATCTAAAGTGTTCTATGAACCAACTATGAGAATTGAAAATGTATTATAAAACTGTATTTAGCTTTAGAGATTTTTTTTCCTCAAAAAGTAGTGAAAAAAAACCTATTTCTGCTAAACTTACTGGTTGCTCTTGAGGGTCCAAATCAATATGACTGATTCCTCTACCCCAGATCTCAACATTCTACCCATATATAATAATAGTATGAAGTGTTTCGTCATATTGTTCTAAGTCTCTTCAGCTGCTCCACATGGAAGTGCTGTTCATTCCGCTGACATCAGTCCTGGCCATTTGACTTGCTTTGGACAATGAAAAAGCAGCAGAAATCCCCTGTGTCACTACTGAATGGAAACCGACAGACGTTTGATGAAGTTCTGTCAGACTTGGGGCACAGCATGTCCCAAAGACCTACTGCTTCCGCTCTGGTCCAGGAGTTACCTAAATAGGAACTTGTACATGTCGATAGGCGTGCATGATGGGGCATGCGCGTGGAGCCCACCTCTATTTCTAAGCCATAAAATACCCGAAGAAATCATTCCTGGAGCAGAACTCAGCCAGAACTCAGAGACAACACTAGAACCTAGTACACTACACGAGATTAAGCGAAATGAAATATCCCTAAACCTGAAGTTCTAACACTAACAGGGGGTGTACTTAAATGGTCCCACTCCTGCTGATATTTATTTATTTATTTATCTATTTATTTATTTGGTACAGGGTCTTGCTAATGCAGCTTCTATAGTGTTCCTCCTGTCTCAGCCTCCCCACCACTGGGGTTGCAGGCATGTGCCACCGTGCTCAGTTTTGAAGGCTGGCTATGCACGGGGTTGGCACGGTATGTGGTACTGGAGTGTCGGGCCTGGGTCCTCGTGCTTGCCAGGCAAGCAATTAGACCACCAAGCTATCTCTCAGCCCTCTGCTCCCATTTTTTGAGCAGACAATTGTATGACTCTTATTGTAATATCGCATTATCATATCATATTCTGTGCCAACTAAGTCAAACACTGTGGAGCAACATAATAAGAACAAATGATGAAGCAAACTGCTGTGGACATCGTGTAAAGATGACTGCCTCTAGATGAAAACATTTCACTAATTAAATATTCTGTGTTGATGGATCAGTTGATTTATTAGTTGATACTAATTTTTCAATTAGTTTATTTTTGATCACTTGTCCTTTGTAAAGCATATTTAGGATAATATCAAGCACGCACGGAGCACTGTCCTGAAATCACTGGGAACCCAAGCTATTTTAAATGAGAATGACCAGTCGTGTACATGAAATACCTCAGTGAATGGATACAGTATCAATGACTACTGGACCGATTAAAATAAGATGAAGAATAATCCAGAAGGCCTAGACCCCTGGAGCTATTTGTACAGAATCAGAAATAATTTTTTTCCATTTTACTGTGGTTAGATGTCTTGGTTTGGTCTGTTAACTGATTCCAAAACAATAGTCTCACTATTATAGGCTTAAGATAAGAAAGTACATTATTACTGTTTGGGAAATTATCTAGAGCTTACTCAGATAAGTGGTCATGTTAGACTCTGTCTTGTCATAGGATTTTTTTTCCTTTGTGAGCGTGGCTGCCTAACTGGCTCTACTAGTAATCAATTCATCAGACCCAGAAAACTGTCAAAATGAAGGCACTGTCCAGGGAGCCCCACACAGCAATTTCTCTGGAGAGCGCCTGAGCTAACGGCATGTGGCACTGTTCATTTTCCTGGCTTAGGGAGAAAACCTCATCTCAGGCAGAGGAGGTGATGACAAAGCCCATAAGCCTGCCTCACCGTGTCCCCAACCGTCATCCCAGGGAGTGTTTATACAAGAAAACCTAACGCTGCCAATCAATACCCCACGGGTGACAAAGGACAGCTCAATCTTTACGCACAGATCCCATTTAAAGACAGAAGAAAGAAGAGCGCCCAGTGCAGCATACCCAGTACATCTAGCTATTGGGAAGTAAGAACTGAGATTCCCAAGGACAAAGGGGTAGGGCTGGCTACCCTAGGGCCAGGGGGGAGTGTAAGTGGGCTCATGGGATGGCCAGGAAGTGAAACACGAGTGCCATGATTTGAATGATTTTCTATATCTCAGAGTCATAGAGGAAAACCTCTAACCAGTGTAGTAGTGTTGGAAAGCGGACTTCGCAGATGTGGTAGGGTCGTGAAGGCAGGCCGCCCTCATGACCAGGATCACTGCCCTCATGAGAGGCCGCAGCACCTCTCACTCTTCCAGCCGTGTCAGGGCACAGCAAGAGGGCAACTTGTGCGAGACGCTGGGCTTCTCCTGACACCAACTCTGCCCGTTCCTTGACCTTAGACTTCCTGGCTTCCGGACTAGGTGAAATAACTCTGGTATCATAAGTTTCTATTGCATGACAGTCTCTTACTGTAGTGCAAATAGGTTTAGGCAACAAAAACGCAATCCTAACAGAGCGATTGCACATGTCATCCATCCAGCTGTGTACAACATACATCTGAGCATGCGCACACTCCCTCGGCAGTAGCACAGGACACGAAGCATCTCAGGTATTTCACAGAAGTCGCTGGATTCGAGCCATGGAGTGAGGCCACCTCACCGCAGCCTGCTCATCACTGCTTTTCCTTTCCTTAGTGTGTGGTCACGCTTCCCAGTTCTCTCCCACCCCAGGCAACAGGATGAAAAGCAAAGATTTTCAGAATCTGAACTGCAATCCATTCAATTTGCGGTCAAAACAGTTTAATGAGTGAAAAGTCAAATTAAAACATAAGGCACGATCACAGAACACAGTCCATGTTTAAACTTTTAAAATTATTACAGTAAAATGCACATTGCTACTAAGTCCCATCTAAATCCCCCCCTGGGCTCTGAAAACATTTTCCCATTCTTCTTGTCACTTTTGGGAAGTTCTTGGCTGTGTGTGTACTCACAATACGACAGCTCCCTTGAGGTCCTGGATTCATGCAGCACATCACCTCCCTGCTCTTTTTGACTTTAAGAAAGAGCCAAGCAAGAACCAAAATTCAATCAGTATGTGAACCAGCAATAGGGTGCACAAGAACACCCTGCAGTGTGACAATGGGCAAAAGCTGCCATGTAGAGCAGACGCAACAGGGCTTCCTGGATCAGGAGAGACACGTGGGGAAGATCAACTAAGGGCTCCAGGAGCTGACGGTCTAGGAGGGACCTACACTCTGATCAGGACAATCAGTCTGGAGGAAGACACATGCAGATCAGACCAAACGTCTGCAGAGTACGTCCTTGAAGAGAGAAAGCAGCCCCAGCAGGGCTGGTCCCTGCACAGCCTCTGCCCTCTCTCATCCTGAGGGCAGCCACCTAGAGAACTTCCCAGCTAGAGAAAGCAAGGGGTGCGGGAGACCAGACCTCCAGGATGGAGGCCGGGTACCTGGGTCCTGCACCCCTTCCACTCCTCCCCAACACTGAGGAGAGTACTGTGGGATCCTCATCAGTACTCATCAAGAGCAGGGGACATTCACTCATGACAAACCGACTGCAAGCAGTTAAGAGAATAAATCAAGGAGCAAGCCCATCCAAGTCACCACCTGGCATCCCGTGGCAGCACCATGCCCACCTGTGTCCTCACTAAGGTCCTGAACCTGCCTGAGTAGCTATCAGGCCCTTCAAGTGAGTACCACATCTGCCAAGGTCTCTATCAGGCACCAAGTTCAAGTAATTCCTGTGCAAAATAAACAGCAATAAATGAAAGGTGGACCAATTGTTGATTTAAAAGTATTAGTCTTTTAATTCTCCCAGTCGATGGTGGAGAAAGGGAGCTGGCCCACTTTTCACTGCGTTCCTCCACCACTCATACTGAATCCCTGTTTGGTGCCTTGGACCCGTGTGGCTGATTCTGCACTCAAAACCGGGGGCCCTCTCGGGGGCCACCCAAAATGCCCTGCATCAGTCCTCGGCGAACCCTCATTTCCACTGGAAGCCCCAACCACGCTTAGGCTCCACCTGTGTTCTGCTTGGCCCCATGCCCAGCAGAGTCTCCATCTGGCTCCCAGTACTGGCCTTGAGTCTGATTGATCCACAGCAGGTGCCCCAGGACTTCTCAAGTTTCCACACCCGTCACTGCCCAGGGACATCCGCCTGCACTTCCACATCAGTTCTGGGCCCTCCTAAGTTCTCCCTGAGAATTCTGGGCCCTCATGAGTCTGCACCTGGCTCATCAAGTTGGTCCTATGCCCACGGTAGTATCGGTCCGGCACCTTGATTAGTTTCTGATTAGTTAGAGGAGACCCTAGTCTCCTCTAAGCACCCTCAGCTTATAGGAGTCTCCACCTAACATCAAGCTAGAGTGTCACAGGCCTACCAGTGACTTCACCCAGCACTCTGAGCTCATTACACATCTGCCAGTCTCTATCTAGCACTCAGTGATGGGCCTAGGCCCCCAAGAGCCTACAGCCAGTGCCTCTAATCTGCCCCTACATTCACCCAAAGTCCTTTGCCCCTCACACCCCCTGGGCCCATGTCTTGGCTTAGATAGTTTCCGTTGGCTTGCACTTACAGACAGGGGACATCTTGAACAGAAGGATCAGCACACATACCCACAGGCTACGAGGAGTGGCAGAGAAAAGTGTGATTTGCTGGATACGAAAGAGTGCAGTTTTTGGAAAATAAACACTCATTTTGAAACACACAGGACTTTCACTTATCCTCTTTGTCTGACCCAATTTTTTCCATTCCTCTCTGTGTGTGTGTGTGTGTGTGTGTGTGTGTGTGTGTGTGTGAAGTTTGGAGGTTTATTACGCATTTTCTTTCTCTCCCTTTTTCATTATTACTTTGTTTATTTGTTCGATTAGGTCATTTTTTTCTCTTTTCTCTCTCCTTGCCATCTCTCAATTTATTTCCCTTTTTTTTTTTCTTATTTTTCTCTGGCTCACTATTGTTATCATGTATCCTTTTCCTTGTTGGTTTTCTGTTACTTCTATCTAATACTGCTATTTGTCTTTTGCTTCTTACTAGAATCCTTTATTTCAATTTTAGCATCTTCCTTCCATCTTTCATAGTTTGTTTTCATTGTTTCCACACTCTCATTCCTCACAACCTCTACCCCTACTAACAGCATTAGCCTCTATGAATCTGTAGAGAGATAACCACATATTAAAATGCCTAAATGCTATTCTATTCTCAATGGCAGTAAAGCTGCACTGCTGAGTAGATCTATGCTGCATATAGATGCCTGGTTTGTCTTAGAGTTTATATTATAACTATAGACCTCTTTTCCATGGTTATTATTAGCTCTTTGGGATTTGCGATATCCAGTTAATAGTTGATGCTATTGTTTTTACTGATTTTAGTACATTAGTCAATACGATATGGCTGTTGCTATCAAATTGGGTTTCACCCTGGATGAAATAGAGGATATTTCTTGAGGATGATAGACAATACTAAAGCCCATTGTCAAATAGGCTGAAAATTCCTGTGCAAAATAAACAGAGGTGTTTGGAGCCTGGGGCAAAGGCAGCATCTTATAGGTAGCTAGATACACGTAGAGGCTATCTCTGTAGATGAGGCTGTAACTCAGTAGCTCTCCATACCAGCAATACAGCTACATACTATAATCAATGTGCAAGCCCCAACAAAGAAACTACACACATAAACAAAACTAGAAACAGCAGGGAAAAAGGGAAAAAGTGTATCTCAAAGCTCGCAATTCCTCCAAAGGAAACTCCGAGGGAATCAAGGGAGAAGACATGAAAAGCCACACCATAAAAATGCCTGCAGTGGTGACAGTGGATATAACAAGACAGATCAATAAGGTATTTGGTGAATTCAAAGAAGATACAATTAAATATATGATGATCCTAACAAAACAAATGATTAGTAATTCCAAAGAAAATTCTAGAGAAAAACTAGAGGTGCAAAAGTAAAAGAAGCAAAACAGGAATAACCAAACCAGAAAAGGAGTTCATAAAAATATTCCAAGCAGAAATTTAGGAGACTAAAAATTCTATTGAAAGGGCAGCAACAGAACTGACCAACGTGAGGACACAGCATCAGATCTAGAAGGTTCTTGATAAATAATGAGCAACACCTTAAAAAAGAAAAAAGAGAGAGAACATGAAAAATGGATACACAAGCTGCTAGATGATGAAAAGAAGACTAATAGAAGTTACTGGATAATAATGAAAAATTAGAAGAAATAGCAGAAAACATATTGAACTTGAAAAAAGGAATTAATGTGCAGACAAATGATACCTTAAGAACCCTAAGTAACCATGATCAGAAAAGAATCATTTCAAGCCATCATATTTAAGGTTCCAGTGCCGGGGAAATAGCTTAGTGGCACAAGTGTCTGACTGGCAAGTGCAAGGTTGTGAGTTCGAACCCTGATCCAGAAAAAAAAATCAGTATAGTCAAGGTTCAAGAAAGAGATAATGAAGCTAAAAATGACAAAATTTCAACGAAATGATTCCATCAGGTAGGGCAAGATATTGAGTAGCAGGCAAAAAAGGGACTCAACAGCAGAAAAATAATCACAGAGATGACTCAATAACTATCAATTTTAACCAAAATCAGAGAAAGACACAACCAAAAAGCAGACTTACAGCCAAATCTCTCTAAAAAACATAAATGAAAAAATTCGCAATATGGTATTATCAAAAAGAATGTACTAAATCATGAAGATTATATAGCACAAGCAAGTGGATTTGTCCCAGGATTGCAGTAGTTCAGTATTTGCAAATCAAAAAAATGTAATACAACACACCAACACAGCCAAAGAAAAAAAAATTATATAGTCATCTCAACAGACACATAGAAAAGTTTTGAAAAAGTCCAATATTTGTTGATGATAAATACCCTATAGAAAATTAGAATAGATGATCTTTATCTAAATCTGATAAAAGTCATCTATAGCAAATCAACCATCAACATCATATTAAATGTAGAAAGAATGAAAACTTTAACTCTAAAATGAAGACAACACAAATGGATAGCCAGTCTCACCACTCTTATTCAGTATAATTGCAGAAACATTTGCCAGAAAAATTAGACAAGGGAGATAAATAAAAGAAATAAGGATGGGAAAGAAAGAAATAAAGTTATCATTATTCACAGATGATAATCCACACAAAAAAACTCATAACTTTACCAAAATACTTCCAGATTTAACATCCAAATTAAGTAGCATAGATAATTCCAAAGTTAACACTCAAAAATCAGTAGAATTCCTGTACATGAAAAACAAACTCTGAGAGAAAAAAAGGGAAACCACACACTTCATAATAGCATCCAAAAAAGGAACAAGAAAGAAAAAAAAAGAAATACTTAAGAATCAATCAACTGAAAAATACAGTACTCTGAAATAGGAGATTGAATCAGCTATCAGAGTACGGAGGGCTGGGGAGATAGCTGTAAGCAATTCAAGTGCCTGACTGGCAAGCACAAGGACCCAGGTTCGATTCCTGTTACCATGTACCATGCCAACTTTAGAACACCGGGTGCACCATGCTGGCCATGGAAACTGGGCATGGTGGTGCATGCCTGTAATCCCAACACTAGGGGGGCTGATACAGAAGGATCACTGTGGGTCTGAGCTGCATAGGGTGACCCCGTACCAAATAAATAAAAGAGAAAAAGGAAAAAAAATTAAAAAATAAAAGAAAATGGAAACTTATTCCTTGATCTTCTTTTTTTTTTTTTTTTTTTTTTTTTTTTTTTTTTGCGGGACCAGGGTTCAAACTCATGACCTTGCACTTGCCAGGCAGGCACTTGTGCCACAGAGCTATCTTCCCAGCCCTATTCCTTGATCTTGATTACAAAGAATTGATATAGTGAAAATGACCATATTCTCAAAATTGCTGTGCAGGTATAATGCAATCCCAATCAAAATAACATTAGCACAACTCATGAAATTGGAGAAAATATTCCTTAAATTCATCTGAAATGAGAAAAGACCTAGAATGGCAAAAGTAGTTTGGGGCAACAACAGCAAGGCAGGAAGCATGAGGATCCCTGAATTGAAATTATACTACAAAGTGACAGTAATAAAAAAGCATAGTATAAGAAGAAAGAAAGAAAGAGAGAAAGAAAGAATCCTAAGAAATAGTGGAACAGATTAAAAGAAGCAGGCACAACCCCAAACACACTCAGCCACCTTATCTCTGACAAAGGCATGAAACGTGCTCACAGGAGGAAAGCTAGCTTGCCTCTTTCATAAATGGTACTGGAAAAATTGTCTTTCCACACATGAAAGACAAAAATGAGGCTCATGTCTATCACCGCACACCAAACTTAAATAAAAATGGGACATAATCTAAATATTAAAACAGAAACACTAAGTCTACTGGAAGAGAAAGTAGATAGAAATTTTGAAGACATAGGGATAGATGGAAAATACATGAAGAAAATCCAAACTGCACAGGAAGTACTTCAAAGAATCAGCAAGTGGGATCTGATCTTATTAAATTGTTTTTGTACTTTGAAGAAATTACCAATAGATTAAAAAACAATCCACAGAGTGGGAAAAACAATGTGACCAACTGCCTCTTGAAGGATTCTACCTAGAACTTATAAAGAACTGAAAAATAAGGTTCTCCAAATTCAGAGACCCAGTTAAAAAAAGGCAGGGGGGCAACTGAAATGATTACACACTTCTAAGATGAGGAAATACAAATGGCAACTAAATGTATGAAAAAAATATTCAACATCACTGGTCATTCGACAGATGCAAATTAAACTTTATTTACTTATTTATGTTATGGCTGGCTCAGCCTGCCCTGGGCATAGGGCTGTCACAGCACGTGGTGCCAGGGATCGAACTGTGGTCCCTGAGGTAGCCTAAGCTTGTCTAAGGAGGTACTTTAGACTGCTGAACTATCTCACCGGCTCCAATAGATTCAAATTAAAACAAGGAGATTCCATCTCTCACCAGAAAAAATGGACATCGTAAAGAAATTAAACAATAAAAAATGCAGCGGTAGTACAGCTGTGGAGGAAAAAGAAACCCTTCTCCACTGTTGGCAGGAGTGTAAACTGATACAAACACTATGAAAATCAGTGTAGAGAGTCCTCAGAAAACTAGGATTCTTAGTCCCATTTGACCCTGCTATTCCCCTTCTGAATAGCTTCTCACAAGAATTAAAAACATAGCACCACATCAATATATGTACACCCATGTGTACAGCAGCCCAATTTGTAAGCTAGATATTGGAAACAACCCAAACACCCATCAGCTGAGGAATGGAACGGAGAAGACATGGTCATTTCACACAGTGGAATATTACTCAGTCGTAAGCATGAAAACCTTGAGACATTTCTAGGGAATGACTGAAACTTGAGACCACACTCATGAGTGAAATAAACCAGGCTCACATGTGCAAACACCATCTTGTTTCCTGAGGGCGAGTAGCTGAATAAGTAAATAAAATCCAACGTGTGCAACAGGTAGGACATTCAATTTCATGTACTAAACACTAATGGACAAGAAAACATCAGATAAGCAGTAACACACTTATAATAAGGGACCTCAGTACTCCCTTATCTTACAAATTGTCAGATCAATTAGACAAAAAAATCAACAAAGAAATATCAGAGTTGGATTCCACCTTTGAACGAAATGGAATTAAGAGGTATCTACAGAATATTCCCTGCAATAATAGAACACACATTCTTCGTAGCAACACATTATATTTTCTCCAAAATACATAACATACTCTCATCAGTCAGTTAGAGAATAAAAATAAATAATAAAAGTAAATAAATTAGAGGAGTGAAAGCCCACAAAGCATGACTCAGCGAATGCTTAAGAAGTGCAGTTATCCAATAGCTATCTATTAGATCCCAGATGACCTAGAAGTCAATGACATAAAACCCACTATGCACACACATAGAAATTAAAAATACCCTCTTGAATCGTCAATGGTTCACAGATGAAATTTAAAAAAATTAAACAGTTCATACAATCAACTGATAATGCCAGTATGGCTACCAGAACCTAAGGCACACAATCAGAACAGCCCTTCGAAGGAAGTTCATAGCAGTGAATTTCTGCATCAGAAAAACAAAGCAAGATAATAACAGAGCTCCAAGTTCTAGAAACATAAGAATAATGACAACGTAAAGCCAATGCGGGTGAGGAAACTATAAAAATCAGAGTAAAATAATGAATTTGGGATTTAAAAAATTAATGCAATGCTGGGGTTATAGCTCAGTGGCACAGTGCCTGCCTGGCAAACGCGAGGACCTGAGTCCAATTGCCATAACAACAACAAAAATAACTACACTAAGAAAATCAATACAATAATCAATAAATTAGAGTTGGTTCTTTAAGAGATTGAACAAAATAGACAGCCCTTCAGTAAACACTGAACTCCATGCTGTTAGAAATGAAGAAAACAGAATCACAACAGATTCTGCTGAAACCCAGAATGTCATTGGTAACTAACTAGTTGGAGAACCTGTACTATTAAACTAAAAAGTTCTGGGAGATTCTTAAACACATATGCACTATCAAAGCTAAGCAGAGATTTAAAACTCATGAATATTCCAATGTCGGTCAATAAAATTAATAAAACCACCAACTAGGAAAAGCTGAGTTCCCAACAGATTCATGGCCAAATTCCATAAGAACATTAGAGAGGACATAACATCTATATTTCTCAAAATCTTCAATGAAATTGCAAGTGAGGCAGTATTCTGAATGCCATTCCTGGAACTAAACATTACCCTAATACCAAAATCAGGGAAGGATCCAACCAAAAAGACGACTAGTGGCCAATTTCTGTAATAAACATAGAGGCAGGACTCCTCAATATGATACTGGTAAACAGAACACAGCAGATCCTAAGAAAGATCAGACATCCATGACCAAGTAGGATTCTTTCCAGGGATTCAAAGATGGTTCAATATATGCAAATCAATACATGAAATATACCATATAGACAGAAGCAAGTGCAAAGCTCATACAGTCATCTCAATAGTCACTGGAAAACATTTGTCAAAATTCAGCATCTATTCATGATAAAATAATAAAGAAAATAGAAATAGAAGACCTTTATTTCAATCTGATAATGCCAGGTATAAATGAATGGCCAACACCTTACTGAATAAAAATAAGCACAAAGATTTCATCTAAAAAAAAAAAAGAGAACAGGGCTGGCCAGATAGCTCGGCAGATTAAAGTTCCTGCTTAGGCAGATGCAGAGACTGGGATTTGATGCCTCATGCACTGTGCTGGCCCTGCCCCAGGGCATGCCTGTAATCCCAGTGCTTGGGAGGCTGAAAAAACAGGAGGATAGTGAGACCCTGTACACCCTGTACTAAAAACATTAAATAAATAAATAAATAAATAAATAGATAGATAGATAGATAGAAATACAAAATAGAAATAAAAATCCAAGACAACAATATCCACTACCATGATTCTTGCTCAGTACAGTTCTGAAATGTTATCCAAAGAAATAAAATAGAAAAAATAATAAAAAGGATATGGATCGGGATGAAATTCAATTACCTTTATTTGCAGATATCTTGACCCTCTAGATAGAAAACCCTGAAAATTCGACCAGAAAAATAGAATAGAATAACTAGAACAACAAAATTCAGTAGAATAATAGGATACAAAGTCGACACTCAAAAATCAACAATGTTCCTGTACTCCTGTAATAAATTCACGAAGAGAGAAATTAAGGAAATAATAAATTTCACAATAGTATCAGGATAATTGAAATATGGAATTAACTTAATCAAAGAAGTAAAAGGCCTATACAATGAAAACTATAGTGCTTTAAAAACAGACATGAAAGACCACATAAAAAATTGAGAGATATATACTGTTCTTGGAATGGTTGAATCAATACTGTCAAAATTTCCATATTTGTGAAACCATTACACAGATTTAATGTAATCTGAATCCAAATACCCTTAGCATTCATCCAACAATGAGAGAAAACAACCCTAAAATCCACGTGAAACTAGAAGATATCTAGAATTACAAAAGCAATTCTGGACAACAGAGGCAAGAGGCGCCACAGTCCTCGACTTCACGTTATAGTGCAATGCTTAAGTGATGACAACAGCATAGTACTGGCAAACGACAGACTTGTGGATCAGCGGAGCAGGACAGAAGATGCAGAAGCAACTCCAGGCACTCTTGGCCACCTTGTTTTTGACAAACAGGCTAATTACCTTCTCTGGAGGTAACAAACAGTGCTGGGAAAGCCAGCTATCCATGGGTCGAAGACTGAGCCGTATGGAGAGCCGTATCTCTCACCATGCACTGAACCAAAATCAAAATGAATTGAGCACCTACTTATTAGAACAGAAATGCATAATTTTCCAGAAGATAAAATAGGTAAAACTCTTGAAGACATAGGTACAAGTAAGGACTTCTTGAACAGAAACCTTGTTACAATAGAAATAATACTAAGAATCAATGGAATCATATCAAGTTAAAATTATTTTACACAGCAACAGAAACTACCAAGAGTCAAGAGAAGACACACAGAATGAAAAAATAAAAAAATAAAAAAATCCAGCTACTTTCCAAAGGACTAATATCTAGAATATAAAAAGAACTAAAAATTTTAGACCCAGATGCAAATTTAGAGCCAATCCAAAACTGAGCTTCTGGGGCTGGCTAAATAGCTCAGTGGATTAAAGTGCACAGGGGCTGGCGGTTCAATCCCCAGGCCTGCTGTGCTGGCCCCAACTCTCGCAGCACATGGTGCTGTAATCCCAGCTTGGGAGGCTGTAAACAGGTGGATCACTACAAGTCTGAACTAGTAGTGAGACCCTGAACACACTGTTACTGTAAACGTTTCCCTAACATACAAAAGAAAGAAAGAAGGAAAGAAGGAAAGAAAGAAAGAAAGAAAGAAAGAAAGAAAGAAAGAAAGAAAAGTGAGCATCTGAAATGAACAGACATTTCACAGGTAAAGAAGTCCAAATGGCCAATAAATGAATGAAACAAGCTCAACATCACTGACAACTTGAGAAATGAAAATAGGCAAATTAAATGCAACTTAAAACACCACTTAGATTCCATCTCCAGAGAGAAAGCCATCATCAATAAATCACCCAGCACCAAGTGCTGCAGGGGCTGCCGAGCTGGGCGGATGCAGGGGAGGAACTTTTCCCCACCGTTGCTTGGAGGGCAGTGTTGTACGTGCTATGGAAGTCAGCACACAGACTTCTCAAAGAACTAAAACTAGAAATTCCTCCTGACTCAGCTATTCTCCCGCTTGGTAGCTTCTAAAGGAGTTACACTTATCATATTTCAGTGTTACATGCATACCCATGTTCATATAGCACAATTTAGAATAGCTCAATCTTGGAAGCAACCTACATGCCCAGGAAGAGATAAATGTATAAAGAAACAGTGCTTGCTGTGTACAAAGTGCACTACTCTGAGATAAAGGAGGGTGCCTTGAGGCATTTTAGATAAACGGGTGCATCCGGAGACCACAACGTTAAGTAAAATAAATCAGACGCATGAGCTGAAACATCACCTTGTTTCTTTTATGTGAAAACCCCAAGTATCAAGAAAGAAGGATATAAAATATAGTTAGAAAGTAGGGAGATATGTTTCAGATTGGAAGAGGAACAGGAGATGTGTACCGGGGGGATGAAGGAAGAGAAGAGAGATGCAAAACGGAGTTGAAAAGGGGGAAAATGCAGCTTTTGGAAGTGGGGAGAAGAGCCAGAGGATGTGGGGAAGGACGGAAGGTGGAGGGGGAAAACCACCAAGGTGCAATACGTACATGCACAAGCTTCCTATGACCAGTGGAATCGCTGTATGCTGCTAATATGCACTTAAAATCTTAAGATAAAAGAAATGTAAAAACTTACTGGTGTATCACTGTGAGCCCATTCCAGATAATGCAGGCAGACACAAAAGGATGTACATGCAAGAGACTTCCAGCACTGTTTCAGAAAGAAGCAAGAATGAAGGGGTGGCTATATTCCACGTGAAGGAAAATATTTGACAATTAATGGCAAGATATTTTATTTTACTATAATATTTTTTAATTTTTACTTACACATTCACTGTGTATTTAGATTGCATCATGTATAGGATGCAATAAAAAGAACAGAACAGAGTCATGGGAGCAGAAGGGTGGAAGAGAACAGAGGGCTCTGGTTTGCACACAGCCGATGAGCACCTCCTGCCATATGTGCCGGTGGGCGCGCAGGCGTGCTTGTGAACACACTCGTCTGTACTGTCACAAGCACCATGAAGATGTTTATTTTATGGAAGTTACAAACTGAGAATCGCTGCTAAAGATAAATAAGCCAAACAGACCCGCGGATGCCACACTGTGGCACTTTGCTCCTTAGGTAAACGCACGCATGCCCGGCATCCACACATCAGTTTCTGCCCTTACCTGTAAAACGCGCGATTCGTCTGCTGTTTTTCAGTACTATTACATAAGGATCAATAAATAAAATAGTGTGTGTAAGCGATGTTCACTTGAGTAAGATTGTCAAGAAAAAAGTTTTGATTTTTCAATCTTATCTTTTTTCCTCTTGGTTAACACCGAAACTGCTTGTTTAATGATCATGATAGTCTTTGTCCTGTGATTCCGTTGGCATCCGTTAGATTTACCCTAGCGGTCATGATGCTCCTTAAGAGCATGAGATAAGGATCATGTCTTCATTTAGTGACTGTTTCTTCAACGCCTTCTACAGTCAGCCACTGTTCCACGCGGAGGACACAGCCCTGGAAAGAACAGGAAAGGCCCTGACACTCAGGAAGCACATGTTCCAGGTGACAGAAGTAAAGGAAGACCAAATACATGGGCCATGTGACTATGGCTACGGCGCTAAGGGAGAGACTAAAGAAAGACTGCGAAACGGAACTGCTGGCAAGAGCTGGCTGCTTACCGAAGGTTACCGAAGCTTACCGAAGCTTACCGAAGCTTACCGAAGGTTCAACTCTGGTGAAGTTGCGTATAAACGTGTCCCATGACAAACTATTTATTGAGATATCTGGAAAATTTGAATTGATGAGTAAAAAGCAGAAAAAGCAAACATTATAAATAAAATGGAATGGAAAATAGCGGGTCATTCATGCTTCTTTCTGCAAAGTCATTTAAAGCCTGGAGATAAGGAAGTCGGGCTTTTGTAGAAAACATGTTTAAAGGAAGGTCGGTTGAAAGAGGGCAGAGAATCCAGAACAGCCGATGATTGTCAGATGATTGTCATCTAATCTCTGTTATGCTATTTTATGCTAATAGCCAGCAAAGCCAGGTCCCAGGAGCCTGCATTTCTAGTGGCCAAAAGACCTGTCAGGGTTGATGTTTCAACTTTGAAGCGGTTTCCAATAGACCAGATGGGGTTCTTTGGAAAGCAGTCCAGTTTTCCTGAGAGATGTTTCTAATTCAAAGGCAAAGCGGACCCACAGAGATTCAGAGTAGTTCAGTCCAAAACGGGGTCAGATTTCAAAGGTCTTTTATGCAGAGGAGCAAGTACTATGAATACAGATTGATGTGTTCCGAGTTGCTAAGGTTCTACGGGTACTTTGGGGCTACCCAGAGGGAAGAGTGGTGAAGAGAAGTAACCTCTTCCCAGTGCACACACTGCTCACTCTTGGGGGGGGCGGGGGTGCCCCAACAAGCGAAGCCAATGCTGAAAACACCAGCAGCTGCCCATACATATAATCTTGCCTTATCTCAGCTATGCCCAGAATGCCTCCTGTAGCCTTACTTCATTTAACATAAATTCTACTTTATAATAAAGTGTTGGATGTCTCATTTGTTAAATGCTGCACTTAGAGTTCAGCATACACTAGCTGTCTGGTGCACTTGTACAGCACTGTGAAGTAGAAAAATCATAAATTGAGCATCGCACATCAGAAACACGGTGCTGGTGCCACTGCATCGTCCTGATGCCCTCTGTGCAGCTTGGCTCCATCCTTACGATCACCCCAGGTGGGAGACCCTCCTGGAACTGACGGCTTCATCAGCCAACTCCGATTTCTCTTCCTCGGCAACATTTGCCACTTGCTGTTGTGCACATTCTTGCAACTCTGTGTGGCTGCACAATGGCAGGGCAGAGGAGTGGCGACAACGCGCAGCGCCTCCGAGGCAGGCCCTGTGGGGACTCCTTCTGCAGGTGCTGCTTCATGCTCTTCTCCTCACCCAAGAGGCTGCTCACGACCACCACAGAAGTCACATGGTGAGAGCAGACAACCAGCCTGGAGTCACCACTCATGAACGAAGGGCCCAGGACCACCAATAACCAAGAACATCACAGTGACGTACATAGACAGAGTGAGTGGCAGGGCGTTATCTTTAATCCTTGAATATTGGGGGGATTTGTTTGTTATGAAAATTAATGCCTCCCTAATCTGTACTTAAGTTGGTAACTGCAGATCTGTTAAGATCTGTTAATGCCTTGTCCTTGGGCAAGGAGAATCAAGGAATCGGGGAAAGGGCGAGAGGACGGGAGACTTCCACTGTATAGCAAAGCACTTACAAAGCCGTTACTTGGGATAACTTTTAAAGTAAACCAAGGGTCTCCTGAACGTGTAGCTCTAGAAGAAATCAACAGAAAGAGCTAAAGGCTCCCTGCACATTGACTGCTCGCTTCTGTTTACATTAGTGATTAAAGCAAAGGAATGCACTCAGACCTGAAGTTCTCCTTTTCAGCAGAATGAGATGGCAAAGGAAGGGAGAGGGGATGCTGGGGTCCAAGGGGACAGGGAATTATGGGAGAGGGAGGGGAGGGGGGGAAAGGAACATGATGGTCAACAGAGGAAATCTGGTGCTCCAAGGTTTGGAAAAAGTCTTTGAGATGGGAACCTAATACAGTGGTACCTGGAGAGTCCTCTGTACATGGTGCCAGGAGTCACAACAAATACCAGCCAAAGACCAAACACAGTATTTTCACTAGAGAGGGAGGCAGATCCTAGGGAGGCCAACCATGGCCAGCTCTAGCTTGTGCGTGAAAAGGGCCAAGCAGGTGATGAGTACGAGAACCGAGCGCACTGCAGGTAGCATCGGACTGGATGAACCTCACAGCAATGGCACAGCCAGGCAGGAACGACTGTATCTGGAGGGTGACAGACGGCTTCCAAGCAGCAGCACTCTCGCCTTTGGGGCCGCCATCCAACAAGGCCACTGCTTCCCTCACCAGGCTTCCTCTATCAGATGGGCTCCATGAAGCCACATCAAGAAAGTTATGAGGTCTCAAAAGAAAGAAATAGCATAGGCTTAAGAGGCTTTGTGTGGATGGGAAGGGAGGCAAGGGTGGAGAAGGCAGCAAGAAGAGCAGGCAAAGAGGAAGCAAAAGGATGAAGATTAAGATGCAATATGCTTACTCACCAAGACACCCAGATGGATATATTACGTATTGCACACACGCACTGATGCAAAATCAAAGAGTCACATCTAGCTATGTCTTTAATATTTTACACAGGACAAATGGATCTGCCTCAAAATAAGTAGAGCAAAATATGATGCCATTGTTGAAGGAATTAAGTAGCCAAAGAAAGCACGACTCTATTTTTAAAAGATCGTGACTATACAATAACTGCCAACCCCCTCAGCATAAATCAGCACGAGATGGGCCGTAGGCCTTGCCTCCCCATCAAGGGCTTTCTCAAGGATGATTGGATGAGACGTAGCTAGGGAAGGTGCTCAGTGGCAAGAGCCAGCCAAGAGGCTCAGCCTAGGCACGCCAGGGATGAAGAAACAGAAATATCTTCCTAGAGAACAGAATCAACATGCAGACAAGGAACTTCTCAAACTAGTAGAACAAAAACAACATCGCTTTCTGCTTTTCCAAAGCAGCTTATTGTGATAATGATGTCCTGCTCCTCGTGTGACGTCATATATAAACTAGAACTTGGTCACTTCCCAGTCAAAATTCAGCTAGTCAGAAACAAAGAGATTAAAAACCATGGAGGGCCAGCAAGATAGCTCAGCAGAATAAATGCCTGCTCAGGCAAGCACAAGAACCAGGGCTCGATCCCCAGCACCACGTGCTATGCTGGCCCTGCCCCCAGGTGTGCTGAGCCGGCCACTGAGACTGGGTATGATGGTACACAACTGTAATCCCAGCTGTGGGGAGGCGGAAAACAGGAAGATCACCAGGGGTCCAAGCTGAGTAGTGAAATCCTGTACCAAATCCATTTTTTTTTTTAAAGTGATTTTGGGCCTTCAGCTGGAGGAAATCATTGGACTAAGCTGAGTTATCTGCTGTGGGGTTATGCGTGGTCTGTATGTGCAGAAGGATGCACTCGCCCAACACAGCAGCGAGTGTTAGCGGTACATCTCAAATCCCTCCCTTTTCTTCCTAGGATTATGCTAGATTCCTCTTCCCAGATTCTAATATTGTGCAGACACAGTGATTGCTATGTAGCCAAAATCACGTAGGAAGAAGCGATGTGAGTCCTCCTCGCCCCTGCATGTCCTGGTCTCTCTACCTTTAACTGAACCTAATGCCCACAGAATCCGAGATCCCACATGTCTAGGCAAGTGGAGCTTCCAAGCACATCCCTGGGCCCTGAGGGACCAGGAGAAGGAGACGCCTTCTCTTGCCCTCAGTCAGAAGCTGCCAAATGAGACATAACCACTCACTGACTTGACTGACAGAATACATTTTTCTGATTGTAAATAAAATATTAGCTGTTCCCTTTTACTGATGTAAAAACACTGGAAGAGCTTGATGTGCTTAATGCAGAGAGATTACCCAGGAGCAAGGCTGGGCTCCAACCCATGGCCTCCACTCCACCACCTCCTCCGGTCCCTGTCCCACGCTATCATTTAGAATCAAAGATGCAGAATTGCTCACTGAAAAATAGATTTTTAGGGTCAAGAAAAATGTAACCTTTCCCACCTTCAGATATTGGCCAGATTTTGCTTCTCCTTCTGTAAGTCGTGGGTTTTCTTTTATGTGGCATGACTGAAAAAAATATTTTCCTTTGGGTGTCTAATGAAGCAGACAGACTCAGTGTCAAGAAAGCAAATCTGAGTGTGGCCTGCTGGCTGGAGGAAGGACGCGCCTTCCGCTTCCCCAGCTGCTGACTCCGGAGGGATTCTGCAGGTAAATGAACATCATAAGCTGTTTTATCCTAAAAGTTTTTCTGCAGAAAGCAAAGATCAGGTCCTTTCTCTGTGTTAAATCTTGCCTTGATTAAATTGGCTTTTTTTCTTATCGAGTTTCCAAAGTGCTGAGTTACTAGCCAGAAAGGGCTTTAATAAGGTCCTAGACTTTAAAGCCATAGGCAACACAGCCTGGGTACTTTATGATGTGTAATGAATAAAAGAACGCTAATCAAAAATCGCCTAAGAATTATAATAATTTTCCCCTTATTCCTCCCTCCTTCCCTTCCACTGTATATGTTTCCAGTGTTACTGGACTTAAAGGGCAGGTATTATAGAAACAGGAAGTTGGCTTTTCAGAGGAGACAGCCAACCGGAAGGCCCGCCCTCCCACATGCCCGTGGCATGGGAGGGGGTCTGGTCCTAGGATGTCTCTTTGCCCACATGCCCCGCCCTCCTGCCTCCAACAGGGTTCCTTTCTACTCCAGCCTCGTCTTGGCGTCATCCTTTCTCTTCCTTTGCCTTCCCTGTGCGGTGCCTCAAATATTTCCACGTGGATGCAGCACGATGGGGAGGATGGCAAGCTCCTCCAACCAGGGCGGGCTCTAGCTCCCAGAACCAACAGAGGCTTTCCATTACGGGGGAGATGACGGCGTGGGAGGCCAAGGTCACTGTTGCCCTGCACTGGTCTGGCACAGATTTCTTTCCCCCTTGGATAGACAGGCAACAGGGGGCCTCATTTCATGGGGTTTGGTGGGGACTTTTTGCTTTTGTTCTACTTTTGTTTTTTGTCCTTGTCTTTGTCAAGCTCTGACACCCATTGAGTGATCTGAACTGAACTGAAACTATTTTCAGATCCTATCATAGGACAGAACTATTAGGCAGATATTCCAACCAGAAAAAAGAATACAAGATGATGTGTATCCCCCTCTGGTCCTCTCTTGCAGAGAGAGAGACAGAGACAGAGAGACAGAAAGAGAGAGACAGACAGAGAGAGAAAGAGAGAGGGAGAGAGACAGGAAGAGAAAGGGAGACAGAGACAGAGAGAGAGAGAGAGGGAGAG
>PVKN010001904.1:0-46749 GCA_004027915.1 Capromys pilorides | reverse complement strand
CCCTGCTGGAGTCCCAGGACCAGGAGGACAGCATGATCAGCAAGATGTCCACCAGCCAGGAAATGGTGTTAGAGATGGAGATGTAGACAGGGACACTGGCTGGTAACCTAGCCCATCTCACACAGCTGGCTTCAGGTCGAGCTGGGTCCAGGGGCTCATTGATGTCTTCATTTCATTCATTCATTCATTCATTCATTCATTCATTCATTCATTCATTCATTCAATCAACATTCATCATGTGCTTGCTGTGTGCAAGGCCCTGACAGAGGCACTGTGCCACGGCAGTGAGCAGAACTGACCTGGGTGCTGACGTCCTGCTGGAGGAAAATGGGCAAGAAGCAAACAAACCCTTGGGCAGCACGCGGACTAAGTCCAGAGTGACAAATGCTATGATACCCAGCAGACCAAGAGGCGGGGGTGCAGCCGCAGAAAAAGCACCCCACGGTGAGCCTCGGATGAAGCGGAAGTTGAGCCAAAAGCCGAAGAAGAGAGAGAGGAGTCATGCTGACACCTGGGGCACAGTCGTTCCAACCCGCAGGAACGGTGCGTGCGGAGGTCCTGGGCAGGCTGGGCGTAGGCCTGGCACAGCGCGCTTGCCTAGCACGTCCCCGAAACACTGCAGACAAGCTTATACTCGAACACTGCGTGTTGTTTATCTGAAACCTAAATTTACTGAGCATTCTGTGTTGTTGGGTTTTTCTTCCTAAAATAGGCAACTCAATTTTATTTTATTTTATTTTTTTTTGTCTTTTTGAGACAGGGTCTTGCTATGCAGTTCAGGCTGGCCTTGAGCTCACTTTTGTAGTCCAGGCTGGCCTCAAACTCGAACCTATCCTCCTGCTTCAGCCTCCCAAGTGCTGGGATTGCAGGCGTGGGCCACCACGTCCAGCTCAATTTTATTTTGTTTGTTTATTTATTTATTTTTTTGCGGTACCAGGGATTGAACTCAGGACCTTGAGCTTGCCAGGCAGGCACTTATGCCACTGAGATATATCCTGGGGCCTAGGTGACTGAATTTTGAGCAAAGTATGTTGATTGACCTGCCTTAAATTTTAAGGCCCTGTGCTCGCTGGGGAGGGGGGAAGCCTAGCGGGGAGGCTGCTGCAAAAGTTAGAGCAGGAGGCAGGCGCAACTCGAGCCAAGGTAACAAAACCAAAGGGACAGGAGGCTGCTGGGAAGGAAAGGCACATCCAAGACCTCGGGCTTGGCGTTCAAGGCTCTCCTGCCCCACTTTATGGATTCACCTCTGGCGGGCAGGTCCTCGTCAGACAGAGCGGTGGGCCCCACAGTGTCTACATCGTAGTTCCCTCTCCCTGTGACAATAGGGCCTTACCCGGCCAGGGGCTTTGCGGTTGTGGCTAAGTTAGGGACCTGGAGGTGGGGTGTGGTCCTGGATCCTCAGCGCAGTGGTTCTTCAAAGAGAGCGACACGTGATCAGGGCTGAGGAGCACAAGTGGCCTCCAGGGAGGAGGCCAGAGGGTGGACTCTCTCCGGAGCATCCTGGAGGAACCCAGCCCTGCGACTGCCTCAGACTTGAGATTAGAACACTTTAGGAGAATGCATTGTATTTTTTGTTCTATTTTGTTTCTTATTTTCTTAAGACCAAATCCAACTATGTAGTTCAGGGTGGGTTGGAAATCACTTATGTGGCCCGGGTTGGCCTTGAACTTGTAGCAATCCTCCTGCCTCAGTCTCCCAAGTGCTGGGCTTATAGGTGTGGGCCGCCATGCCTAGCTCTAGTAGTTACCTTTATGTTACTATCGAAACATATTTGGCACAGGCTGCCAATGAAAAAAGAGGTTTGTTTTGCTCATGGTGTAGGAAGTCGAAGTTCAAACAGCATAGGGCAGGGTTCATGAAGATCCTGAGGCCATAAAAAAGAGCCGGACACACCACATAGAGGAGCAGTTCCTTATATCTTAGACTGGAGAGCTGAGTGGGGTTGGGCTTGCTGCTTTTATCACAAACAGCCAATGAGAACTAAGGCCCCGCCCCCATGACCTAAAGACCTCTCGCTTGGCCCCACCTCTTAAAGCTCCCACAGCACCTCTAGGGCTAAGCTCCAGTTACATGAACCTTGGGCATCAGGGCACAATAAAATCAAGCTCAAACCATCAGAAGCTAATTCTTGAAACAACCCACAGATAGGATGCAATGTTTCATTTTATAAGTGGAGCCCCGTGAGGGAAGCTTATCTCCCCAAGATCACACACTGGAATGTGATCTTAGTGTTACTAGACTGCAATGCTTATGCTCTTCATTATCAAAATTTTCCTTCAAGGCCTCACTCAAGCGATGCCTCTGCCAGGGAGCCCTCCCTGGTTTCTGCCCCTGCCAGGGAGAAGTGTCCTCCTTTCTCTCAGCCACAGGTCTCCAATTAAACTATCAATTCCCAGATTACAACTGGATCTCTTTCATTTCTATCTCTCCTCCTCCCATCCTATGAATTAGAACCAAATTTTCATTATTTGCCTGCCCCCTGTTTTTCCACCTAGTTTGTGGGATCTCTGGGAACACGTGTTTGGTTCTCACAATTTTTATGTCTTCTTCCTTGATATTTCATTCAGAATTGTCATTCGTGGGCTGGGCATAGTGGTGTACATTTGTAATCCCAGCACTTGGGAGGCTGAGGCAGGAGGATGTGTGTGAGTTCGAGACCAGCCTGGGCTACAGAAGTGAGCTCAAGGCCCGCCTGAGCTGCATAGCGAGACCCTCTCTTAAAAAGAAAAAAAGAAAAAGAAAAAAAAAGAAAGAATTGTCATTCATGAATGATTAAGATTGTCTTGTACAGGGGTGCTGGGGAGATAGCTCAGTAGAATAAGTGCTTGCCTGGCAAGCACAAGGACCTGAGTTCAAAAGATTGTCTTGTACAGTGGTTGTTTCCCCTGGGATAATCTATTTAGCTACCTGAAAAGTCTGAAAACCCTCACAATAATCCATTGGGGTCAAGGAGCATTTAGGAGGGAATTTCTCTACTGTGATCAAATATTGTTGGTGGGCTTTGGAAATTTTTTATTTCTTTCATTAGCCTTTTAAGAAAAGTGTTTTTGTGTACCAGAAGTTGAACTCAGAATCTTGTTTGCCAGGTGGGTATTGTGCTACTCAGCTATCTCCCTGGCTGGCCCAAGAATAAATTTCATAGCTGTTTTCAAATGTATTTCTGTGTAATTTTATTAAAATTCCCTTGATCATTGAAAAAATTATCTTTCAGCCAGTGGCACACGCCTGTAATCCCAGCACTCAGAAGGCTGAGGCAGGAGGATTGTTGGAAGGTCAACACCAGCCTGGGCTACCAAGTGAGCTCAAGCCCAGCCTAAACTGCCTAGCAAGACCTCCTCCCTCAAAAAGACAAAACAAACAAACAAGAAAACCCCACACTTTTTGGCCTTTTTTTTTTTTGTACTTGGAATTGAACTTAGGACCTTATACTCACCACGCAGGTGCTTGTGCCACCAGTCCTGTTTCCTGTTTATTGTAACTTTCTCTTGTTTGTAAACCTTCTGATGTTTTCTTTTTCTTTTTTTTCTAATTTTTTATTTTATTTATTTATTTGTTTGCTTGTTGTGTTTGTTTGTTTCTTTATTTATTCATTTTGTGGCTGGCTCAGCCTGCCCTGGTGGTAGCGCTGGCGCAGCATGTGGTGCCAGCGATCAAACCGCGGTCCCTGTGGTTGCCTAAGTTGCTTAAGCAGGTGCTTTAGACCCCTGAGCTATCTCCCAGGCGCTGATGTTTTGTTTTTGTCGATATTATTCTGGGGACTGAACTCAAGGCCTTTGCACAAAGCGCATTCCTTCCTCCACACTTTGTGTTATACTTTTAGATTTTAAGGCAGGGTTTTTTTGCTACGTTGCTAGATTGGCAGGTTGGTCTTGAGCTCCCCGGCTTCCTGACTCAGCCTTCCAAAGTGCTGGGATTACGGGCATGTGCCAATACACCCAACTTTGTTTGTCTTTTTAACCACAGTAACTATGGGTTCCTTAAATTTTCCAAGAACCATGACAGAATTTTTCTAAGAATTAGTCTGAAATATGCTACTCATGCTACTTTTGGTAGCATGACCTTGTTGTGGTTTGTATCTAGTTGTCCCCGCAAAGCTTCATCTAAATCATGGGGCTGTCAAGCACGCAGCTCGAGGGGGTGGGGGTGGGGCAGAGACCCAGGGCGGAGCTTGAGGGTTGGAGCCACAGAAGCTCGAACCCTTCAACTGACCGCTCCGCACGGCCTCTCTTAGAGGTATGGAGCAGATCATCCTGGACAAGACAGCGCCCCAGCCTCTCCTCCAGGTCCTATAAAGCACGGGCAGCGTCTTGAAACCTCCAGTAACTGTGAGCTAAATAAACCTTTCCTTCCCTAAGCTTGAATATCGTGTATTTGTCCCAATAACGACAGAAAAGTAATTGAGACAGATCTCTTGATTTCGTATTTGCTGTTTATTTCCTCCCAGTTTCAATTTTTTAAAAAATGTAGTTCTTTTGTTTTTTTGTGTGGGACAGGGTCTCACCATGCAGTCCAGGATGATCTTACACTCACTAGAGAGCCCAGGCTGACCTCACGCTCATGAGGATCCTCCAGCCTCAGCCTCCCCAGCGTGGGACCCCATGCAGCTCGAAGAATTGTATTTCTGGTTGGGAAATTTTGAGCAGAATGAATAGGTCGTCTCTTCTTTTGCTAATGTGTCAAGTGGTTTCTCTGTGTTTGAACTGTGTCTGTTAATATCCAACTTGTCCTTTAGTTCCCTTTACATCTGGAATGGTTCCAAAACCCTCAGGCATGGGCTTGGGGGTGGGGTTTGGGTAAGTGATCAGACAGTGGGGGGGACGCTACAGCTGACTTGAGTTTGGAAGGTGGGTCTCTTTAGAGACGGTCGCTGGGGGCGTGGCTCCTTGGCTCCTCCCCTCCCTGCCTCCTCCCATGTCTTGCTCTGCTTTCTGGCCGAAGTGCTCTGCGCCAAGTTTGTGCAAGACCCTTGTTTTAGTTACTATTCTGTCGTTGCTGGGACAAATACCCGACACACAAGCTTAGGAGAGGAAAGGTTTATTTAGCTCACAGTTCCTGGAGGTTTCAAGACGCTGCCCGCGCTCTACAGGGACTGGAGGAGGGGCTGGGGCACTGCCGTGTCCAGGAGGACCTGCTCCATTCCTCCGCGCTAAACCGCCAGCTGCGGGGGTGAGGGCACTCTGACAGCGCGTGCTGCCAGTTTACCGGAGTGCGCCTCTCTTGGCCCCGCCCCCTCAAGCCCCGCCCCTCAAGCCTCGCAGTTGACAGCCCCATGATTTACATGAGGCTTTGCGGGGATAATTAGCTACAAACCACAACAACCCTTCCACCACACTTTCCAACTTTGTGCTGGCTGCTACAGACTGAGAGATAAGCCTTTGAACTTTGAACTTGTGGGTGTATAATACTGTGGCCCAGTGCTTGCCTAGGAGAGGCTAAGACACCTTTTTTTAAAAATTTTATTTATTTTGCAGAATCAGGGATTGAACTCAGGCCCTCTACTGAGCTATCTCCCCAGCCCCAACTAAGACACCATTTACCCTCTCACTTGATGTCCAGTGCATAGCTCAAACGTAATACAAGCTCAGCATCCCCAGTGTGGAAATCTGAAATCCAAAATCCAAAATGCCCCTGAGCCCAAAACGTTTTGAGGACTGACACAACAGCACAAGTGGGAAACTCCACATCTGACCTTTTCTACATTTTGGTTACAGCCAAAATGTAGGTTCAGGGGCCGGGGAGATAGCCCCATGGTACAAGTGCCTGCCTGGCAAGTGCAAGGTCATGAGTTTGAACCGCGGTCCCGCAAAAAAAAAAAAAAAAAAAAAAATGTAGGTGTACTAAAAATACTATTGTGTAAACCCGGTGCGGTGGTGCACACCTGTAATCGCAGCACTCAGGAAACAGGATTGGGCCGAAGGATCATCACGAGCTGGAGGTTATATAGTGAGTTTAAGGCCACCCTGAACTACATAGTGAGACCTCAAAAATAAATACATACATAAATAAATAACAAAGACAAAAACTACCCCCCTCCCAAATGTTGTGTAAATACCTTCTGGCTATGAGTATAAGGTATACATGAATGTGACTGAATTTTCTGTTCGGATTTCAGTTCCCTCCCAGGACATCACCCAAATCCTGCAAAATCTGAAATCAGAACCACTTCCGGCTCTTGGTAGGCTCAAGTGGGAGAATCACTGTGAGTTGGAGGCCAGCCTAGGTTACACAGTGATTCAAGGGCAACCTGAGCTACGCGGTGAGACCCTGTTCTAAAACAAAAACCAAAAAACACCAAAATGCAAGGTCTTCCCCAGCACCGCTCCTTCTCTTACAACCTGGCCAGGGCGTCAGCTGGGCCCTCGGGTTCCACCCCACAAAGCTCCCCACTCCTCTGCACCACCTGCTTGCTGACCTCGCGCCTCCACGCCAGCGACCTTCCTGGCCTTCCTTCTCCTCTGGGTCTTCTGCAGATCCGCGGGAGCCAGAGGATCCTGCTGGAGTCCCAGGCAGCTCCATCTCCCTCCTGCTCCTCCTCTGTCATCCCCCACGCAGATGACGGTGTGGCCTGCTGTGATGACTGGCCCACTCTTTCAGCCCCTGGTGCCTGACACTCCCTTCTTGAGCCCACATCATGTTCCATGTCACCTTGTGTGCCTGCAGTTTCCTTTTCTTAGACTGCTACCCCTCTAGGTGTCCTCAGGGGTCATGCTTTTTTCAGCCTTCTGGTCACACAACAGATGTCCATGATAGGATGATCTTGTTATGGTTTGTATCTAGTTGTCCCTCCAAAGCTTCATCTAAGTCATGGAGCTGTCAAGCACGCAGCTTGAGAGGCGGGGCGAGAGGCCCAGGGCGGGGCTTGAGGGGTGGGACCAGAGAGGCTCCAACCCTTAAACTGACAGTGTGCGCCTCCCCCTCCCACAGGCCACCACCCCATACTGGGAATGAACCTAGGAGACTGCACTGAGCTGAGATAACTCTATCCTTTTTTAAAAAAATTCTTTAAAAATTTTTTATTTTATTTTTCTTAAACCTCATTTATTTGTTTGTGTTATGGCTGACTCAGCCTGCCCTGGGGGTGGGATTGGCGCAGCATTTGGTGCCAGGGATAGAGCCACGGTCCCTGTGGTGGCCTAAACTTTTCAACGCAGGCATTTTAGACCGCTGAGCCATCTCACCAGCCCAACCCTATCCTTTTAAAAAAATTAAAAACTTCAAATTTTGCTGGGCGTGGGGGCACCCAGTCATACACCCAGTACTTGGGAGGGTGAGGCAGGAGGATTGTTGCGAGTTCCAGACCAGCCTAGACTATAAAGTGAGCTCAAGGGCAGTTTGAAATGAATAGCCAGATTTTGTCTCAAAAAGACAAAAAGAAAAATTTAAATTTTGAGACAGAGTCTTGCTAAATTGCCCAGGCTAGGCTCAAAATTGGGATCCTCCCGCCTTGGCCTCCTAGAGTACTAGGATCACCTAGGACTACAAAGGACTCTTTTTCTAATTCATGTATTCATTTAACAAGCACTTGCTAACCATCCGTTTCTCCTCAGGCTCTGTAGTGGCCAGGGAATCAAAAAATCCCCAATATAGAAAAGGGTCCGGCATTAGGCATTGGGCTATTGCTTTTTTTTTATTAAAAAGATGAATTTTCAGTTTTCTTTATTTTTGGCGGGACCAGGGTTCAAACTTACGACCTTGCACTTGCCAGGCAGGCACTTGTGCTATGGAGCTATCTCTCCGGCCCCTATTTATTTATTTATTTATTTATTTACTGTATTTTAGGGAAGGGTATACAGGGTGTTCAGGGTCTCACTACTAGATCAGACTCAGTGATCCGCCTGTTTACAGCCTCCCAAGAGCTGGACCCAGTTTCAGCCTCAACTTGTCCCGGGCGCAGGGCCAGCACCGCAGGCCCAGGGATCAAACCCCCGGTCCCTGAGCCTGCTTGCAGGGCGGGGATATTGCGTTTGATTGGAGTAATTACTGCTTTGATAATGCCTAAGCTTCCTCTCTTGGTTAAAAATCGTGTGGAGTGATTCTGGTGGGTGTGCTTGGGGACAAGGGCTCAGAGTCAGGCAAAAATACTCACCAGCTGCTCCTGCAATGCCTCCTCCCGGGCCCTAGTGGGCGTAGTTACTCGAAATTCCATCCTAAGCGAGGCGCAGTAAGAGGGGCTGTGCGCAGGCGCTCAGTGGGTTTTTTGGGAGGTGGTGTGTGTGTGTGTGTGTGTGGGGGGGGTGCCTTTCGTTTTGCGCAGGCGCAGTTCAGGACCTTGGAACCGGAAGTTGGTGCACCCGCTCCTGTGGGTGAGGTGAGGGGGTGGCGCGCGATCGGTTCTGTGGTGGCGGTGGCAGTGGCCACAGTGAGAGTGGGGGACCCCGTTAGGGTGGCCAATCAGCCGCCGCTCAGAGGAGAAGCTGGGAGGCAGTCGAGAGCCGGCGGGAGCCCCCAGAAAAAAGTCTGCGTCTCTCCGGGAAAGCCCGGCACTCGAGACCACAAGCTTGAGTCCAGCACGGGCTGCTTAGCGATTTAGCGAGACCCGGTGTCAAAATAAAAGACTAGGGAGGTAGCACAGGTCCTGGGTTCAGTCCCCGGTACCACAAATTACAAAACAACTCAGAGAAACTGAGGGTATGAGGTCTATGGGTGCGCCTAGGGAGGCTCGTGGGAACCACATCGCCCCACCATGAACTTGGAAGATGAAAATGTAGAAGGAAAGTGTGGACCAGAGATTGGCTCATGGAGAGAGATGTGGAAAGGTGAAGACAATAGGGAGAACGTGATAAAAATCAGAGGGGGTGGTGGTACACTTGTACAGTCCCAGCACTTAGGAGGCCGAGGCCCGAGAAACCAAGTAAATTTGAGGCCAGCTCGGGCTATGTAGCAAAATGTGCAAAACCTACCACCCCAAATTTGAAATGCTGGAGCATCATGCTGGAAAATGGAGAAAAGAAATAGACTCTAGGATTGAGTTCTTCACCTGCCTTGAGTCAGCACCTCCCCGTGTTGTGAAGGAAGTGTGTCCACAGGTGTGGTGATGACAAGGAAGCAGTGGTAGCCACTGTGAAAGCTTCAGATCACCGGGGATAGAGTATTAGATGGAGAGATGGGGGAGATGGTCTGACAGAGAGGAATAGGAAGCAAAAACAGCCAGGAAAAAAGATGCACACAGGAAATGAGGACAGGTGGAGCTCTGAAGGGAAAATGGGATGTAGGGATGTAGCTCAGTGGCACAGGCTGCGTAAGTGGCTGTGTGGCAAGCGCAAGGTGCTGAGTTTGATCCCTGGTACAAAAAAAAAAATAAAAATTGGAGAATCAGATTCCAGAGAAAATCAAACAAAAATAGAATCTGATAGATGAAGGAATGGGGCTGGGGTAGAGACGGGGAAGGGAAACGAGGCAGTGAGGTAGATTAAAAGACACACCAAGGCAGGGTATGATGCTGCACACTTGTAACCCCAGCACTCCAGGAGGCTGAGACAGAGCACACATTTGAGGCCAGCCTGGATTCCATAGTGAGTGAGACCTTATCTCAAGAAATCACAAAAGAAGTTGCCTTTCTGATGGCCACAGACTTTCCCAGTGAAGAGATTACAGCCAACAACTGCCTGTCTCGAGACCCTGCACACACAGGAAGGCTCTGGACCCTTTAAGAGCCTAGGCCTCTAAATGCTAGTGACACAGGGAGGCTGAGGCAACAGGATTCCCATGAGCTTGAGGCCAGCTAGACTGTCTTAAAAATCTGAGGGTTAAATTTGCCTCCAGAAAATTGTATATACAAGGTATGTTCTTTTGTTTTTTGAGACCACATCAAGCTGCATTGTTTAGGTTGGCCTTGAAGTCACTGTGTAGTTGACCTCAAACTTGTGGCAGTCCTCCTATCTCAGGTTCCCAAGTGCTGGGATTATAGGCGTGAGCCACCACATCTGGCATTATGCTCTTTACCAGTTAGGGATTTTTAAACTTGAGAATCATGAACCTAGCTTTAAGCAAAAAGCCATTCTGTGTGTGTGTGTGTGTGTGTGTGTGTGTAGCCAAGAAGTGAAGAGTTGAAGCCGTGACCATTAAATGATGTCACCAAGCTTCTACCGTAGCCATCCTTCGTTGTCACACAAGGTCCGACCTTGTGTGTGTATCATGTCCTTGTGCTCAATACATTGAGTTTCTCTAGGGAAGATTGCTGGGAAAGACCAGAACTCTCCAGAGTTACTACTATAAACAGTACCAGGTTTATAGGAAACTTGCCTAGTTATAATAGGCCATTTCCCTTCTAGTAACCAGGTGTGAATTTCAGAGGTGAACCCTGATTGGCCATGGCTGGGTCATGTGTCCGCTTCCCAGACCAATTACTGATTACGGTAAAAGCAAAGTATCCTGATTGGTCAGACTTTTGTCACTGCCCCACTAGTACATGTTCTCAGACTCAGAGGCCAGCAAGACCATGTGGAACTGAAGGAACCATGGGCACGTTAAAGAAGGGCCTGGGGAATATGCTAGGCAGGAAAAAATAATGATGTCACACTAATAAAGTTTTCCTTGTATTTGAAGGGCTTCTAGTGTCCTGAGATCAGGGACCTCAGGTTACAGACCTGTCACTCTTCACGATATCACACCTGTGTGTTAGCTGCCTGTTACAGTTTATAACTAGATGGCCCCTAAAGCTTCATGTGCTCACAGGTAGGGCTTTTGAAAGGTCCTTGGAGCCAGGTGTGGTGGCGCATGCGTGTAATCCCCGTAGTTGAGAGGCTGAGACAGAAGGATCTTTGCAAGTTTGAGACCATCCTGGGCTACAAGGTGAGTTCAGACTGGGAATGTAGCTCAGTTGCTTAATCGCTGAGCAAGTACAAGGTCTGAGTTTGAGTCCTAGGACCACAAAAAAACCAAAGTGAGCTCAAAGTCAGCCAGAACCGCGTAGTGAGACCCTGCGTAAAAAAAGACAGAGAAAGAAAAGTCCCTGGATCCAGAGGGCCTAGGGTTGCCTTGCCGAGGAGGGGCCTAATTAGGAGTAGCCTCGGGGGACATGGCATGGAGGCTGTGTCCTCCTGGCTCCTCCCTTTGCTCTTACTTGGCCAGGTGTGACCCATGCTCTTCCTTCAGGTCTCAGCTAAGGATCTTCTCCTCGGGCACAGGCAGGCTCTGGGCGTCCTTGAGCACAGCCTCAACTGCTGTGGTGCTGCATCGTGGGGCTGTGTGGGGACACGTGTCTCCCGTGTGCCCGCAGCTGTCCGTGACTGTGCAGGTGGTCTTATTGCCTCCCTTTCCTAGTCCAGTACTTGAGAAATACTTGTGTTTCTGAAAACAAATGGATGTCTTCTGTCCTCTTCCTCCAGTGTCTGGGACCCAAAAGCCCCACGTGAACTCGTGTCCCTCCTGGAGGTTGATGCTGGAGTCCTGAGTGCCAGAGTCTCACGCTGAGCCAGTCACCCCCGGACACCTTCTGTCACATGTGGTAATTGCAACCAGGAGAGAAAAATCAGTTCTTTGAAAAGAAAGTGGTTCCTTATTGCAGGGCCAACCTGCTACTGCTGCACATAGGAATGGATAAAAGAATCAGGTCCAGGTGATCAGAACTGAAGCCAGCTTGTGACAACACTGTGGGTCACAGAATGGCTCCTCCCAGGACCAGGGAGGGTAGGGGTCCTCAAGACCACCGCCGGCTGCCCAGTGAGGAAGAGGCCCAGGAGAAGTGGGACTGGGATTGTCCAGAGACACGGTGCCTCTTCGAGGACGCTTTCTTCCGTGATGAGGATTATATCCGCCAGGGCTCTGAGGACTGCCACAAGTTCTGGGCCTTCTTTGAACGCTTGCAGCGATTCCAGACTCTGAAGACCTCCAGGAAGGAGGAGAAGGACCCTGGGCATCCCAAACCCTGCATCCCAGCCCTGGCTGACCTGCCTCGCACTTACGATCCCCGCTACCGTATCAACCTCTCTGTCCTGGGCCTGGACACGTGGGACAGGCGGGGACTGGGCAGTCGGCTGCCCCCGAAACGAGTGTCTGAGTTCCGCACGGCCCTGTTACACTACCTGGACTTCAGCCAGAAGCAGGCGTTCGGGCGGCTGGCCAAGCTGCAGCGGGAGCGAGCGGCCCTGCCCATTGCCCAGTATGGGAACTGCATCCTGCAGACACTGAAGCAGCACCAGGTGGTGGTGGTGGCTGGGGACACAGGCTGTGGCAAGTCCACCCAGGTGCCCCAGTACTTGCTGGCTGCTGGCTTCAGCCACGTGGCCTGCACACAGCCCCGGCGCATCGCTTGCATCTCGCTGGCCAAGCGTGTTGGCTTTGAGAGCCTCAGTCAGTATGGATCCCAGGTGAGTGGGTGGCGCAAGGGTCCTGTCACTCCAGAGCTACTCTGGGCCATGATTGGTTGGTTGTGCACTGCCATTGGTGTCAGTAAAATTAAGCTGCTACTTTTTGACCTGGAGGTGGTAATTCTAGACCTTGAGGTGTCGATTGGCTCCTGTGGTCCAAATGACAGAGGTGCTAATTACCAGTACAATGCTAACAGCAAAAGGTGAGAAGCATTGTAAGTGCTCATCATTTTCCTGAGCAAGCCTTTAAAAAATTCATTTTTAAAATTTATTTATTTTTGACTTTTTTGAAAATGGGTCTCACTATGTAGTCTAGGCTGGTCTGAAACTCACTTTGTAGCAGCCCAGGTGGCCTGAAACTTGCGGTGATCCTTCTGCCTCAGCTTCCTGAGTGCTAGGATTACCGGTATGTGCCTCTGTGCCTGGTCCCCCCAAAAAAAATTCATTCTTTTTTTTCACTTTTTGAATACTTCCAGTGTAGACTGGCTTTTCACTTTAAAAAAAAATTCATTCTTAAGAGTATTTCCTACTTTCTTCTTCCCCCCACCTGGTCTCTTTCCCTCCTCTTCTACTTTCTGTTCCCCTTTCCTTTTCCCTTTCCCTTTCCTTCCATGTTTCCCTTCCCTTCCTGTTTTTCATCCCCTTTTCCACCTGCCTGCCTGCCTGCCCTCCCTCCCTCCCTCCCTCCCTCCTTCCCTTCCCTGCTGAGCATGGAACTCACACACTATGCAAA
This sequence comes from Capromys pilorides, assembly GCA_004027915.1. Classification (NCBI taxonomy): domain Eukaryota; kingdom Metazoa; phylum Chordata; class Mammalia; order Rodentia; family Capromyidae; genus Capromys; species Capromys pilorides. The sequence continues at coordinate 33,708 of PVKN010001904.1, read as the reverse complement.
TGTACTACAGAATTGCATCTCTTTCTTCACCTTTTCTTCATAATCACTAGGGTTCCAGTCCTGGCTGTGCCACTTGCAAATGTTTTGTTGCTGTTGAAGTTACAATACAGCGATAGGAAGGAGTGCGTGTGTGTACTGAGGCCGTAGCTTGGGTGGAGTGCTTGCCTACGGTGCACGAGTCCTGGTTCCATCCCTGGCTGCAGGGGAAAAGGTTGCACACGTCCTAAGTATGTAGCGAGGTAAATTGTCAGTGAGTGAGTCCATTTATATAACCAGTACCCTTTAAAACTCTATAAACTGGGGCCCGGAAGATAGCTCCATGGCACAAGTGCCTGCCTGGCAAGTGCAAAGTCAAGAAACCAACTCTAAACGTAACTGTGGACCCTCCTGAACCTGCGCTGATCTCCTGAGGGTCATCACTGTTCTTAGTGACAGTTATTTTCATGATAAATTATTATTTCTTTTCGTTTGGTTGTTTGTTTTCCTGAGACAGGGTCTCAGTGAATTCAGGACATAGCCCAGGCTGGCCTTGAACTTGTGGCAATCCTCCTGCCTCAGCCTCACAAGTACTAGGATTACAGACTTGTGTTACCACACTGGCCAATTATCATTTCTTAGTGATAGGAGGTTACAAACTGTTTTTGAGACCGGGTCTAGCTATGTAGTTCAGGCTGGCCTTGGATCTGTGGTAATCCACCTGCCTCAGCCTCTCGACTGCTGGGATTACAGACATGCAGCACCATGCCTGCTGAAATTTTGCCTACTTTAAAGTCCTGAGGAAGTTTTCCAGTAGTTTTCTAAGAGTTTTTACAGTTAGAATTACAGTTCATCAAATTGAATGTGTGAGCGTGCGCATGATATGATGGGAGGTGGGGCTTGTGCAACACTTATTGCCTCTGAGTACCTTTTTTTAAGCTGAGTTATCTTGATTGATGACCTTAGTTTCCCCATCTCTGAAATAAGGCGAAGAGTTCTTAGGACAGTGGAAGCGATGAGGACCAAGTGAGTACGAAGCAGATGGCGTGCTTCCCAGCACTTGTGTGAAGGGAAGGTGATCACTACCCTTGCAACTGATGCCGGGATGGCCCGGGAAGGGCCTCCGACACTTACGAGCGTCGTCACGCACGATTCTTGTAGCACCTAGGACAGGACAGAATCTCTGTGGGGTGGCAGTAAGTGGCAGCACAGGGCTTCCAACTGTGCATGCCACTGGGCTCCAGAGTCTGTTGCGTCAGCCTGGCAGGGTCTCAGGTTTCTGTGTCAGGCCAGGTGGGGGTCCAGTGGTCTGGCCCAGGGTCCCCACCTGACCCCGACACCCCGCACCACCCAGGTTGGCTACCAGATCCGTTTCGAAAGCACACGCTCGGCGGCCACCAAGATCGTGTTCCTGACTGTGGGGCTGCTGCTGCGGCAGATCCAGCGTGAGCCCAGCCTGCCCCAATACAAGGTCCTAATCGTGGATGAGGTCCATGAGCGTCAGCTGCACAGTGACTTCCTCCTGGGTGTCCTGCAGCGCCTGCTGCCCACGCGGCCCGACCTCAAGGTCGTCCTCATGTCAGCCACCATCAACATCGCGCTCTTCTCCAGCTACTTTGGCAACGCGCCCGTGGTGCAGGTGCCCGGGCGGCTCTTCCCCATCACGGTCAGTATTGCCAGCATGGTCCCCTCCCTGCTAGAGGCCTGCTCGTGACTGCTGCTTCCTGTCTCCTCAGTTAAGGACATTCTTTTTAAGGCTGCTGCTTGAAAAGCTTTTGAACATTTACACTAGCACACAGAGCACCAAGTTAAAGTTACAGCAACGAGCCGGGCCAGGCGTGGTGGTGCACGCCTGTAATCCCAGCACTTGGGAGGCTGAGGCAGGAGGATCAGTGCGAGTTCGAGACCAGCCTGGGCTGCAAAAGTGAGCTCAAGGCCAGCCTGAACTGCATAGCGAGACCCTGTCTCAAAAAGACAATAAATAAATAGATAAATAAATAAATAAAGTTACAGCAAAAGCGCTGTAATAGTTGCTAACTGCTATGAACAGAGATCCCAAAATACAGAGGCCCAAGTAAGATAGATATTTATTTCTCTTTTGTAATTTTTTTTTTTAAATAAAAATCTTTGACCAGGGGAGGTAGTGTATGCCTGTAATCCCCATACTCAGAAGGCTGAGGCAAGAAGATTGCTGTGAGTTTAAGACCATTCTGGGATACATAGTGAGACCCTGTCTCAAAAAAACAAGAAAACAAAAACAGTATCTGCTGCATCAGGCTGGTGGTCTGCTCTGTTCCTGTGGCCGCCCAGGGGCTCCAGCACCTCTGTTTCTCTCCTGCCTCCTTGGGCAGGGTTTCCTGTTGCAGTACTGATGTTTGGGCTGGATCCTTCCTGCTGGAGGCCTGTGCTGCTGTCTGGATCCGCTAACACTAGCATCCCCTAACATTAGACTCCAATAGTGCTGTCCTTCCTCACTGTGACAACCTGGAGTGTCTCCAGGCACTGCCACATCTCCCCTTCTGGCAGAACCATGCCATCGAGAAGCATGGTCCCAGGGGGTTGTCCTTGTCTGTAGTGGCAGCCTGCAGGAAGGGCTCCATTGTCCCTGTGGCTTCTGGTTTGCGATGCCAGCCACCATGGAAAAAAAAAATGAGATCCTTCCCAAGAGGTGACTTTCAGGGCTTTCATCTACTTAGAAGTTACGTTTTTGCCAGGTGTGGTGGCACACGCCTATAATTCCAGCACTTGGGAGGCTGAAGCAGGAGGATAGATGTGAGTTCGAGATCAGCCTGGGCTGCAATAGTGAGCTCAAGGCCAGCCTGATCTGCATAATGACACCTTGTTCAAAAAGACAAAAAAAAATCTTTTGTGGTTGTAGGGCTCATACCTGAGAGAGTGCAGTATCATAAGTGTACAGTTCAATTGATTTTCATAGATTAAATACATCTTGGTAGCGGGCACTGATATTTTTAAAAATCAGCCCTTGCCAGCGCTCCACAGCCTGGCTGCTTTTATCTTATTTTATTAAACCTCATTTATTTGTTTGTGTTATGGCTGGCTCAGCCTGCCCTGGCAGTGGGGCTGGCGCAGCATGCGGTGCCTGGGATCCAGCCGTGGTCCCTGCGGTAGCCTAAACTTTCTGACACAGGCGCTTTCTGCCAGCCACCGTGGAAAAAAAAATGAGATCCTTCCCAAGAGATGACTTTCAGGGCTTTCATCTACTTAGAAGTTATGTTTTTGCCAGGTGTGGTGGCACACACCTATAATTCCAGCACTTGGGAGGCTGAAGCAGGAGGATAGATGTGAGCCATCTCACCAGCCCCAGCCTGGCTGCTTTGTCCCTTCGTCTTGTCCCCTGCATCCTGCGCTTGAAGAGTGGCATCTGTCCCAGCATGGCTGTATCTTCCCCTGCCTGTTGCCGTCTCCATGCTGTTGCCCTGCACTGGAGTGACGGGCAGGGGCCTGCCCTATGTTGTCTCCTCACAGGTCATTTACCAGCCACAGGAGGCCGAGCAGACAGCTTCCAAGTCCGAGAAGCTGGACCCACGGCCTTTCCTGAGGGTGCTGGAGGCCATCGACAGTAAATACCCAGCGGAGGAGCGTGGGGACCTCCTCGTCTTCCTCAGCGGCATGGCGGAGATCGGGGCTGTGCTGGAGGCTGCACAGACCTACGCCAGCCACACGCAGCGCTGGGTGGTGCTGCCGCTACACAGCGCGCTCTCCGTGGCCGACCAGGACAAGGTAGCCGGAGCAGCTGTGCAGCCAGGCGGGCCGGAAGGTGGCGGTCAAGGGCAGCTCCGTGGAGGCCCAGGGCAGTTCGTAGGTACAGAGTAGCATGGCCTCCACGTAGCCCTGAAGACCCTGTATGGGCTCTGGGCTTTGTCTGGAGAGCACCGGGAGCCACGGGAGGGATGCACCTGGGGGTGTGGGACCAGAGGTCAGAGGGGAAGCTGCTGTAGGGTCAGAGCAGGAAAGGGAGGCCTGGGCCAGGGAGGGGCCTGGGCTGGAAGAGGAGGGGTTGCAGGACATGTTGGAGGTGCTCTGGAGGCCTCAGGTGAGGGAGGGCCTCAGAATGCCCAGGGCAAGGTGGATGCTGGCGGTCTTTGCGTGGAGACTCAGGAGGGGAAAGACCAACGGAGATGCCAAGGCCCCATGGAGCGCATCCTTGGGCTGCCTCCTCCCTCCCCAGGTGTTTGACGTGGCGCCCCCTGGGGTCCGGAAATGTATCCTCTCCACCAACATCGCAGAGACCTCGGTCACCATCGAAGGGATCCGCTTTGTCTTAGATTCAGGTAAGCGCTGCCCCCTCCGTAGCAGAGTGAGTACCGAGCTTAGCAGCTCCTTCCTACATTTGAGGTGGGGCAGTGGTGACCATGGAGCATCCCAGAATCCCCCATTCCGTGATGGGGGGTAAACCCTGACGTGATGCCCTTGGTTTTAAGGCGCCTCCCATTTTCATAGATGGTAAGATCCGAGGAAGGTTGGTGGTACGTTGCTCTGTCCCATCCTGTCCTTTGATTCCGGCCATGTCCCTGGTGCCTGTTACCCTGCTGCACGTGGCAGGTGCTTCCTCCCAGGGTGTTGGGTGACCGAGCCTCTGAAGTAGTAGACGAGAGAACACGTGAGAGGCAGCTTGTCCCCAGCTCTCTTCCTGGCCGGCAGCAGAAGAGGAAGAGGGCCAGGTGGAGTCCCACTGTCCCCTCCTCCCTGTCCTGCAGGGAAGGTGAAGGAGATGAGCTATGACCCTCAAGCCAAGCTGCAGCGGCTGCAGGAGTTCTGGATCAGCCAGGCCAGCGCCGAGCAGCGCAAGGGCCGAGCAGGCCGCACGGGACCCGGGGTCTGCTACCGCCTCTACGCAGAGTCCGACTATGATGCCTTCGCCCCCTACCCTGTCCCCGAGATCCGGAGGGTGGCCCTGGATGCTCTGGTGCTGCAGGTGAGGCCCAGCAAGGCGGGGCTGTGTCCTGACCACCGAGCCAGGGAAGAAGCTGGGCCGTAAGCAGATGGGACTGGGCCGCAGCTCAGGGCAGGGGTGGCAGGGCTGGCCAGGCCACAGGGGGGGTGTTGTCCCTTCTGCAAGTCAAAACCTGGCGGCACTGTGGCTGAGAATGACTGCAGCTGCAGCCTGAAGCCCCATAGGAAGTGGCTTGTGTTTTGTTTTGCTTTTATGGTGCTAGGGATGGACACAGGGTCCACTTGGGATAGCAAGTGCTGCACAGAGGCTGCGGCCCCAGCCCAGGCTGTGGGCAGCTGTGGTTCCAACTGTGCCCGCTGGGTCCATTCTCTGACTCCTTGACCTGAGCCAGCAGTTAAAGTGACCCTGGCTTGCACAGGGCAGAGAATCCGCTGTTGCACCTAAGGGAAAGCCCCAGGCCCCAGCTGCGGTTGTGGAAGTGGAACAAGAGGCCGGGGTGGGGCCTCTCTGGCCTGCTCTATGAGCAGTTGTTAGGATGATGGTGCAAATAAATTACCTGGTGCTGGGGGCCAGGGAGATAGCTCAGTGGAATAAGCACCTGCCTGACAAGCGCAAGGTCCTGAGTTCAGTTCCTGGTACTCCCCCCCAAATCTGTCAGCCGGGGCCCATGTCCACTCCTGTCCCTCTGCCTCTGTGTGGTGGGCTTGGCAGGGAGGCTTCCCAGCCTGCCCACCCCTTGGCCTCAGTGGGTCAGGGTTCCCACACTGGGACTGTGCTGCTTGCTTGCAGATGAAGAGCATGTGTGTGGGGGACCCGCGCACCTTCCCCTTCATTGAGCCGCCGCCCCCAGCCAGTCTGGAGACCTCCATCCAGTACCTGCGGGACCAGGGCGCGTTGGACACCTCCGAGGCCCTCACGCCCATTGGCTGCCTCTTGGCCCAGCTGCCCGTGGATGTGGTGATTGGTGAGGGCCCCAGCCCAAGCACAGGGGCACCACTCCCTATCTGCGTGACCCTGTGCAAGCCCATGCCCTTGCCAGGCTCCCTCATGGCCACTCATATGGCTCCTGCCCTGCTCCTGCGTTATCCTCCCCTCACTGCCCAGGACTAAAGGTGTTGGGAGGGGGTATGGTGACATGGCACCTGTAGTCCTGGCATCCTAGGAGGCCAAGGCAGGAGGATCACGAGTTTGAATTCAGTCTGGTCAATTAGTGACACAGCAAGACCTTATCTCAAAACGTAAATGGATCAAGGGTTGAGGGCACAGCTCGGTGGGAAGTCCCTGGGTTCTCTAGTCTTGAACACAAAAAGAAAAACGTCCTGGGAGAAAATTGAGCCAGGGAGCCGTTCAGATAGCTTAGCAGACTATGCACCTGCCTGGGCAAGTGCAGGGACTGGGGTGTGATCCCTGGTACTTCATGCCATGCCGCCCTGCCCCCGGGGGCGCTGAGCCACCTAGGCCAGTTGTGGTGGCGCACGTCTGTAATCCCAGCAATGGGGAGGCTGAAAGCAGGAGGATCACTATGAGTTTGAGATGTGTAATAAGGCCCTGCAGCCTCACTACAAAAAAAAAGAAAAAAAATCAAGCCAGGGAGGGGGCGGAGTGCCAGGGTGCCTATCAGTTATGGATGAAGTGTAGCTTATAGTCATGGCCAGCAGCCAGCAGAGCTCCATAGCCCAGGAGGCAGGGCTGGGCTCACCTCTAGCCAGACTGGGCTCTCGGGTCTGTGGATTTGAACCTGACCCCTGGGCTCCAAGGCCTCTGTGGTCGAGGTGGGCTGGGGTCAGGGTGGGGGTCCAGGAGGCTGAGACAGTGCCACCCCTCAGGGAAGATGCTGATCCTGGGCTCCATGTTCAGCCTGGCGGAGCCTGTGCTCACCATCGCTGCCGCCCTCAGCGTGCAGTCGCCCTTCACACGCAGCGCCCACAGCAGCCTGGAGTGCGGGGCAGCTCGGCGCCCCCTGGAGAGTGACCAGGGCGACCCCTTCACACTCTTCAACGTCTTCAACGCCTGGGTGCAGGTGAGGCTGGCAGCCAACCCCTTCCTAGCTGGCTGGCTGCTCTTCCCCCTACCCCAAGGTGCCCTGCTGCTCTAGGTGCTCCTGTGTCCTCCCAGTGGCCCCAGTCTTGATAGGCCCAGTCCCCACTGTTGTGCTGCTGGCCAAGGGACAGAATGAGCCCTGGGCCATGTTCAAGAGGGAGAGACCTGGGTTTGTTTTTTTTTTTTTTAAATTTTATTTATTTATTTATTTGTTTGCTTGTTGTGTTTGTTTGTTTCTTTATTTATTCATTTTGTGGCTGGCTCAGCCTGCCCTGGTGGTGGCGCTGGCACAGCATGTGGTGCCGGGGATCGAACCGCAGTCCCCGCAGTTGCCTGAGCCCTCCCAAGCAGGCGCTTTAGACCACTGAACCATCTCGCCGGCCCCAAAGAGTTTTTTTTTTTTTTTTTTTTTTTTTTTTTTTTTTTGTGGGACTGGGGTTCGAACTCACGACCTTGCACTTGCCAGGCAGGCACTTGTGCCACGGAGCTATCTCCCCAGCCCCTTGAGACCTGGGTTTCTAAAGTGTGACAAAAACCAGTCCCTGTGGAGCCCATGAATGGTGTCTGTACACCCGACATGTGTCCCGAGTCCTGGTCTCCACTCAGTGCTGGATACTACGGTCCCTGCCCTCCCAGGTGGTCCTGGCAGTACAGGGGGCTCTGAGGCCGGGCACCAGACCCACTTCCTGCTGGAGTTGGGGCCATCTGGCCATTGTCCCTGCAGTCCCCAGCTGCCCAGTGCCTGAGCCCTCCCTGTCATCCCCTCCCAGGTGAAGGCCGAGCACAGCCAGAACTCGCGCAAGTGGTGCCGCCGGCGGGGTGTGGAGGAGCACCGGCTGTATGAGATGGCCAACCTGCGGCGCCAGTTCAAGGTGACCCGGGTCCTCTCCCTGTACCTGGCCAGCCTGAGCTGCACCCTCAGTGCAGGCCCAGGGCCAAGGGCACTCGGGGAGGTGGCGGTGGCTGTAGCACTTGTTGTGCTGTTTTCATCCTTACTGTTGTCCTCATCTGGGTGGGGACGTTTTTTGTCATAGATGGCACCTCCTGTGGCCACACGGTTGGTTAATGCTCCAGAGTGAGGGTTTTGCAATAGAGGAAGCCCTGCCACTGCTTGAAGCCATCGCCTGTGGTTGCAGAGGGGCAGATGGGCAGATGGAGGCCAGTTGTGTCACCTGGCCAGCCCCTCCCTCCAGTTCCCAGGGCACCAGGTCGGGGATTGCGGGTGTCCTGACCATGCTGTCTCTCAACGCCCACACCTCGAAGAATAGCAGTTCCACGGGGATTGGGCCCCAGACACAGAATCTGGGGGAAATGTGGCCTCTTTGCACGCACTCCTGATGACATGCGTGCACACTAGCACACACGCAGTACCTGGGGTCCTGCAGCTGGTGTTGCGTGGGGCTTATGGGGAGCTGCCTGGCAGACTGTATCACTTGAGGACTGTGACTGGTGTGGGCAGGGAAAAGGGGGGCGGGGACACAGGTCTCTTGTGCCTCGAGGGCTGGATACAGAGTCCCATCCCTCAGCCCCAGGGTTGGGGCCCAGCAGGTGGCCAGACCTCCTGGTCATGGGGTGGTGGTAGGGTGGCACAGGGGTGTGGGGACTGTGACCAGGGCCTGGGGACAGCGTGGGAAGAAGGGAGCCTGGCTGTGGCCTTCAGGGAAGGTCCTGGGAGCAGCCACCCAGACCTCTTCTAGTGTCCCTCAGCTGCCCCAGGCCAGTGGCTATAGAAGCGCCCTCCACAGGCCTTAGCCTTGCCTGGTGCACAGGATGGTTCTGGACCAGCCCCCTGTGCCCTGTGGGGTGGTCCTGGGTGGGAAGTGGGAGCTCTGGGGGGACCCACTTGGCTTGCCCTGCCCATCCCCCCGTGTTCAGGAGCTGCTGGAGGACCATGGGCTGCTGGCTGGGGCCCAGTCGGCTGCCCCAGGAGACAGCTATAGCCGGCTGCAGCAGCGACGTGAACGCCGGGCCCTGCATCAGCTGAAGCGGCAGCATGAGGAGGGCGCGGGCCGCCGGCGTAAGGTGCTGCGGCTACAGGAGGAGGCTGAGGTTGGCTCCAGCGATGAGGACCGTGCTGGCCCTGCTGCCCAGCGTGCCGATGACAACGTGGACATCCAGGTGAGGCTTAGGCCTGATGGGCTTTGCTGAGAAGGGGACATGGCCTCTCGGGGGCTCTGGGGGATCCCTGGCATCACCTCTAGGAACGGGCCTCAGCAGTCTGCAGGTGCTGGGCCCACATGTCCTCCTGTTCCGTGGATGGCAGTGGGCAGCTCCTCAGGGGCCCCTCCCGCCGTGTCCCCCCAGGACATCAAGTTCAAGCTCAGGCACAACCTTGAGCAGCTGCAGGCAGCCGCCAGTACGGCCCAGGCGCTGACCCGGGAGCAGTTGCTCCTGCTCAAACTGGTGCTGGCCCGCGGCCTCTACCCGCAGCTGGCTGTGCCCGACCCGTTCAACAGCGGCCGCAAGGACTCAGACCAGGTGCGTCTTTTCCTCTCTCCCATTTGCCCTTCGTCTCTGCCAGGACAGTGACTCTGACCATGCTGGTCCTGCCCTCTTGGGGCTCTCAGGGCTGTGGGGAGGAGGACTGTGCCCTGGACAGTCTGAGTGGGCAGGACTTGATGGGGAGCCCCAGGGCCCAGGCCGCCAGCCTAACTGGGGAGAGTCAGGTGGGCTTCCTGAAGGAGGAGCTGGGGAGAGGAGATGCTGCGGGGAGGAAATGCTGCCGGGGAGCTGGTAGGGCCAGCCTGGGAGCCTCTGACCCTGGCACCAACTTGGACCTCCACAGATCTTCCACACCCAGGCCAAGCAGGGTGCCGTGCTACACCCCACCAGCGTCTTCGCCAACAGCCCTGAGGTGCTGCACACACAGGAGCTGCCTGCTGCAGGAGGTGAAGGGAGCCGAGGTGCAGTAGTCCAAGCAGGATTCAGGGGTCCAGGGACAGCGGCACAGCAGCTGGGGCCCCTCCTCCTGTTTCCTTTGCTCCCCACACCTTTGCTGCCTGTCAGCTGGTCTCTCACTGAGTGGCCAGCAAGGCTGCCCCCACTTGGCCCGTGTGAATGGAGCAGCAGTCAGTCTTTCTCCTCCCCCTCCCCTCTTCCCCCCTTCCCCTCCCCTTCTTCTTCCTGCGTGGAAACAGTGACTGTGCTTTCTCAGAGCGATAAGAACCGATCGAAAAGTTAAGACATTGGGGCCGGCGAGATGGTTCAGTGGTCTAAAGCGCCTGCGTAGGAAGGCTCAGGCAACTGCAGGGACTGCGGTTCTATCCCTGGCACCACATGCTGCGCCAGCGCCACCACCAGGGCAGGCTGAGCCAGCCACAAAATAAGTAAATAAAGAAAGAAACAAACACAACAAGCAAACAAATAAATAAATAAGTAAAATTAAAAAAAAAAAAAGTTAAGACATTGGTGACGCTGGGGAGAGAGCAAGAAGCGTCCCTCTGCAGTCTCTGGCCATCGAGAATTCCTCATGACTTTCTCTCCCTTTTTTTTTTTTTTTATCTTTTTGAGCAAGGGTCTGCTGTGCAGCTCAGGCTGGTCTTGAGCTCGCTTTGTAGCCCACACTAGTCTTGAACTAGCAGCAGTCCTCCTGCCTCAGCCTCCCTAGTGCTGGGATTGCAGGTGTGTGCCACCACGTCCAGATCTTTCTGTTCTTTAATCTTAAAACTTTGCAGACATCATTCAAGTAGCGCGCGATGAGACCCTGCACCCTCACTTGTCCTTGACTGCCATCTTGCTGTCCTTCTATCGCTGTATTCTTTGTCCTTCTAGAATCTTTTTTTTTTAATGGCAGGCTCCTGCCCTGGGGGTGGGGCTGGTGCAGCATGTGGTGCCCTGGCCCTTTCCTTCTAGAATCTTATTTCTAGTCTTGTTTTCTTTTTTCCCCCCTCTCATTCTCTTTTTCTGGAGTGTTTCTTTGGGGTGCAGTGGGGACACGCCTGACTGTGTAGTTCAGCCTGGCCTTGAACTCACTACGTAGCCAGGCGCCTACAAACTCGTAGTGCTCCTCCTGCTTCAGCCTCCCCAGTGCTGGGCTTACCCTTGTGCACCTCCATCCCAGCCGTATCCCCGATAGCCTGTCTAGGACCAGCAGCACCAGGGGATGCAATTTGCATTACTGTTCTGCTGTTGTCACTCTAAAAAAGTGACACTGGCCTTGTCTGTCCCTGGCAGTCCCATTGGTGTCCACGTGGCATCCTTGTGTGATGACCTGACCCAGTGGCCTGGCTGGCTGGGTGTGCAGAGCTGGGCCTGAGCTGTCCTCCCTTGCAGATGACAAGGACAAGATGGGCAGCAAGCACCAGCTCCTCGCCTTTGTCTCCCTGCTAGAGACCAACAAGCTGTACTTGGTCAACAGCGTCCGGGTCCCGGCCCTCCAGGTGGGTGTCAGCTTGCTCCCACAGGGGCCGCTAGTGCGAGGGTGACATGGGACCCAGGCGGGAGGCGGGTCACTGGGATAGATAGGGCCCTTAGGCGTCCTGCAGGACAGGGCCACGTGGGGCTCTGGGAAGTGTGCCCCACAGGGACACCATGTGCGAAGGCTCTCGCAGGCCTGCAGTGGGGAGGCTAGAGTGCTCAGGGGCCGAGGCAGGGCTGCCAGGGAGGGTGGCTGGGCCAGTTGGAGCGCGGGCCAGGCAAGTGACGGCGTGGAGCAGAGGCGGGCGGGCCGGGGCGCTAGGCGTGGAGGCAGCGCTGGCCTGAGGTCAGCATTCTCGGACCCCAGGCCAGGCCAGGCCCGGCCTAGTGCTGTGCTCCCTGGACAGCTGGGGCGGGGTCCATCCTGCCTTCCCCCGCTGGGCTCTCCGGGCCCCATCTGGCCCCGTGTGAAGAGGCAGCCGCGCTCTCGCCCTGTGCGAGCTGCCCCCACCTCCCAGACCTTCCTGCGGCTGCTGCTTAGGATACACAGTGGACTTAACTTGATGGTTGCCTGTGGTACTGGGGATCAGACCCAGGGCCTTTGAACTGAGCCACGTCTGGCCCTTTTTATTTTCATTTTGAGAATAGGACGTTGCTAGGTTGCCCAGCAGGGGCTTGAACTTGTGCTCTCCTGCCTCAGCCTCCCAGAGAGCTGGGTGTAAGTGCGCGGTGCCGCACCTGCTGTCTTATTCCTTAGTTCCGTCTTTCCCTGTATGGGTCCCGTGCTGCAGGGACGTTGCCTCGTCCTCTGCCTGGCAGAGCAGTGCACAGATGGGTGGAGGATGATGGTTATATTAGGTGGACAGGAGGGCGGGTGGCTGCGTGGACAGATGGCCACCTTGGGCAGCTGGGCCCTCTCTGCAGTGGTGTCCTCCCCATATCCTGCTCCCTGTCACTCCCTCTCTAGTCCCTCCTGCTATTCAGCCGGTCCCTGGACACCAATGGTGACTGCTCCCGCCTGGTGGCCGACGGCTGGCTGGAGCTGCAGCTGGCGGACAGCGAGGGTGCTGTCCAGCTCCTGGCTGCTGCCCTGCGGCTTCGCACACGCTGGGAGAGCGCCCTGGACCGGCAGCTGTCACACCAGGCCTGGCGGCGGCAGCGACTCAAGGATGAGGACGAGGAGGAGGAGGCTGTTCCTGTCAGCCGCACGGAGGTGGCCGCCCTGAGCAGGGAGCTGCTGCAGTTCATGGCCACCAAGGTAGCACAGGGCCAGGGCGGGCAGCAGCCCCAGAGCACGAGGCTTGGGCATGGAGAGACAGAGTGACAGAGCCAGGGCCACGCAGGTGATGGGGCGGAGCCTGGCCCAGAGGCCCCTGGAGGAGGCCCTGCGCCTGCGCACTGCTTCTTGGGCAGCCGTTTATTGAGCACCTCAGCATGGGTGTGCTGTGCCCAGTGAGCAGCTCAGGACTCAGTGAGAGGGGAGCCCCGGGAGCCTGTTGGGGAGGGAGGGCTGCAGGCACAGCTGCATCCAGGTGCCTGCTGGTGGCTCCTGAGCCTCTCCCGTCTCGTCTCCCTAGGTTCCCTACAGCCTCCGGCGCCTCACAGGGCTGGAAGCCCAGAATCTCTACGTGGGACCGCAGACCATCACGGCCACCCCCAGTCTCCCCGGCCTCTTTGGCAGCTCTGCCCTGTCCCCACACCCCACCAAGGGCGGCTATAGCGTCACTGACTTCCTCACCTACAACTGCCTCTCGGTTAGTGTACATCCCTGAGGGGCCCCCTTGACCTCTGCCCTGCAGGCAGGATGTTAGGAGCCCCAGGGGGATCCCAGCTGCATCCCCCACATGGGAGAGTCCGCAGTGGGTGGCAGACAGATTGACAGGCCCGCTCTCTGCAGAGCGACACCGACCTCTACAGCGACTGCCTGCGCACCTTCTGGACCTGCCCGCGCTGCGACCTGCACCTGCCGCTCACCCCGCTGGAGCGCATGGCCCACGAGAGTGCCTGTGCCGCGGGCCAGGGGAGTGATCCAGGCAAGGAGGCGGGGCCTGGCCCTGCAGCCCGATTGGGCCCTTCCTCTGGCCTCTGTCACCTTTGGGCTCCGTGTCCCCCTTCTGTCCCTTGGCGTCTCCTTGGCCATGTCCCTTGTCTCTCTCTCTACCCCTTGGCCATCTCTGCCTGGCCACAGCCCCGCCCACCAGGGAGTGCTACAGTGTCTGCCACTGTGCACCCCACACCACAGGGAGGTGGCAGCAGGGCCTCGCACGTCCTGCTGTGTCTCCCTGGCGGTGACAAGGTACAGACCAGCCTGTGTGTGGTTATTCAGGAAGGCTTCCTGGAGGGGGTGAAACTGAGTTTTCCAAAGGTGGGGAGACAGTGGGGCCCGGCACCATCTGAGCCTCTCCCTCCCCACAGGCACTGAGGAAGCCACCCCTGAGCACCCCCAGAAGCCATCTGCCCTGCAGAGGCCCTACCACTGTGGCACCTGCCAGAAGGACTTCTTGTTCACACCCACTGAGGCACTGCGCCACCGCAGACAGCACCTGTGAGCTGTCCCCACTGCCTGTCCCCCCGGGAACGCTGTGCAGCCAGGCTCGGAGTGGTATTAGTCCCAGCTCCAGGGAGGGCATGGCTGGGGGAATAAAGTTTGTTGTCCCTTGGGAGGCTGAGGCAGGAAGATCACTGAATTTGAGACCAGCCTGGGCTATAAAGTGAGCTCAAGGCCAGCCTGAGCTGCATAGTGAGACCCTGCCTCAAAAAGATAAAAGCCAAAAAAAAAAAGAAAAAGAAAAAAAGAGAAGTGTCTTCTCTGCCTGCCTCTGTCCATCTGGCCGAGCCCCTGCCTGCGTGTGGCTCTCCCCGTTGCCCCTCCCCACGCCCAGGCTCTTGCCTCCTGCTCCTCCCAGGCTCTGGTGCCCTTGGCCATGGCTCCCGCATTGGGTCTCTGTCTGACGTCAGCTGCTCAGCACTGTGTGGTGGGGTTCAGTGCCCGGTGGCTGTTCAGGAGGAGCCTGACCTGGGCCTGGGCCTGGGCCTTAGATTCACTGTGCCCTCCATGTCCTTAGGCATGTGTCACTGCCGTACCTGGGGTCCCTTGTCTGTGTGACAGGGTCATAGCTCACACCATGGAGTTGCCAGAAGCCCCCAGGCAAGGTCCACTGGCTAATATACAGCTGTTCTTTTTTTTGTGGGACCAGGGTTTGAACTCATGATGTTGCGCTTGCCAGGCAGGCACCTGTGCCATGGACCCAACCCTCGAGCTGTTCATTTTTATTGTTGATTTATTTTGAGACAGGGCTTGAGTTATTGCCCAGGCTGGCCGTAAACTCTTGGGCACAAATGATTCTCCTGTCTCAGCCTCCTGAATAGTGAGACTGCAGATTTGTGTGTTTGTGGCTGGTGTTAGAGATCATAGTCACCTGCTGGCAAGGAGGTGCAGATGAGCACATCCTGGGTGGCTCCTGGCTCCAGCAGGAAGGAGTCCCCAAACTGCCCCTCTCCTCTTATCCCTGAGGACCCTCCTGTCCAGGGCAGGGTGCCTTCTGTAGCCCTTTGGTCTTTGTCTCAGCCGCATTCCTAGGCCAATGCCCTGCTTCTGCTGTAGATGCCAGCGTGCTTCTGTTTTTCCTTCTTTCCATCCTCGGGGGTGAACCCAGGGCCTTTGAGCTGAGCCACATCCCTAGTCTTTTTAGTTTCTGAGACAGGGCCTCCCTAAATCACCAAGTTCCCCAGGCTGGCCTCCAACCTGAGACCCTCTCGCTTCAGCCTCCCAGGTGCTAGGATCACAACTGTATGCCCCATGCCCGCTGGCAGAGAGCACTCTGGGACACAGGCTGTGTGCTGCCCTTGCCCCACTGTCACTTCAGATCAGCATGCTGATGACCTGTAGGTGACGCATCCCAACGGGAATGGTGTCCCCATCTCAGGAGGTCCCCTCGTTCTCGGTGCTGGCCCCGCAGCTCTTCCCCAGCACCCTGATTGGCTCCTCCTGCCCCCCTCAGTCCTCGCCACATGGTTTGTACTACACAGCTGCTGGGACAGAACCACAGACAACACACGACTTCCAACTTGTGGTTCTGGAGGCCGGAAGTTCAGAATACGGGCATCTGCAGGGCCGAGTGCCCCTGGGGCCTGCACGGGCTGGGGCTCCTCCCTGGCCTCCCCACCTCTCCAGGGGTTCCAGGGCTCCTTGGCTTACAGGCCCAGCCCTGGCCCTAGCCTCGTTCCTGTGTTCACAGGTGGTGGAGGAGAAGACACTTAGGCTGGAGGAGGGTGGGCCCGCCACACCTTAACTTCTGTTGCCAAGTCAGGCCTCTCAGGGAATAGGAATGAAGTGTGGACGTGTCCTCAGGTGACGTGAGCAGCCTGCAGCGTCCCCTTCAACCCACCCCAGGATAAAGTACATACCTGCTGGGTCCCTCCTCTACTCCAGAGCTTCCCCGGAGCTGTGAGGCACTCAGCGAAGTGGCCACATGCTGTGACATGGTGGCCCTGGAGGACAGGATGTTAGGTGACAGAAGCAAGCAAGGACACCTGTGTCTGCTAGCCGGAGATGTCCAGCCAAGCATGCTGGCTCCTGTAATTCTAGGGCTTTGGGAGGCTGAGGCAGGTGGATCACAAGTTGGAACCAAGCTTGGGTAGCTTAGCAAGACTCTCAAAAGAAAATAGGCAAAAGGTTCAAAGGCCTGGGGTTCAAGCCCCAGTACTGGTTTTAAAAAGTAGGAGAAAGGCAGAGAGGAAGGAAGGAAAAAGAAGAGGAGGAAATTCCCAAAGCGTGGAGGCCCATGCAGAAAGTGGCTTAGTGGGTGGCCAGGGCTAAGGGTTGTGCTGTTACTGGGGTTCTTCAAGGGTGCTCACAAATTCTCAGGCTGGTGTGGGGTGGTGGCTACTGCTTGGGGGTCACATCCAAACAGGCAAGTGCTTATTCTGCTGAACTGTCTCCCCAGCCCCAAAATGAGTAATTTCTGCAGTAAGCAAATTGCAGCCAGCAGCACTGTTACCCGAGGGGGAAAGGCACCCCCGGCTCCCTAGCACCCCCTGGAGGCGGTCAGAGTCATTGCGGCCCCGGCCCGGCTCTCCCTGCTCCTTCCGGCGGCCGTCGTCCCTGGTCCCTCCCTGTCCTGACTCCGGTTTGCTCTGCGTTCCGGGATCCGGAGGCTCCTGAGCTGCTGACCTGGAGCCCAAGACACCAACTCCTGGGGGACAGAGGGACAGAGACTGCGCAGGATGCGTCACAGCGGCCCCGAGCATAGACTCATAGTGCGCGTCCCAGACAGCCAGGGTGTCTGAGGTGGCACACGGGGTGGGGGGACAGCCACGTGAACCCAAAGGCCCCCAACTCCACCACCTGCTCTGTGGGGCCCCTCTGACAGCCCAGAGCCCCAGCGGTTCCACAGGATGGGCTTCCTTGCTTTACCGCTACAAGGGTTCAGGAGTCCTGGGTCCCTTGGGAGCCGTGGGAGGAAGCCCGCAGTGTGGACGCCCTCCCCTCCTCGGGCACTGGGCTGCGATCCAGGTTAGAGTCCCATCGCTGGTCCAGGCTGCCTGTGCTGTTGTCACTTTGCAGCCCAGGGACAGAGCCAGTTTCTGAACAATGTGTGGGTAGGCAGTTGAGTGAGTGGGGACCCGGAGGGAGTCCTCACTAACGCAGGTGGCGCCTGTCCCAGGTGACAGCTGAGCTACATAGCTGCATCCTTGCCCTTCTTACTTTGTATTTTGCTACAGGGTCTCAGTCACTAAATTGCCCTGGATGGGCTTGATTTTGAGACCCTCCTACCTCAGCCTCCCTGAGTGCTGGGATTCCTGGTGTCTGCATGGTGCCTGGTGCTCCCTGGCGTAATCGCCTGTGTCATGGTTGTTGGCTGAGCTACTGTCAGTCATTCAGCGGCTGCTTGGCCTCTGAAAGAAAGGTGGCCCCTCCCAGGACAGACCCATGGGGCCCTGGAGGCTCAGGAAGCAGCTCCCAAGGGCTCAGGCGCCCGTCACCGGGGGCAGCTTCAGCGGGACACTCATGGTGCTGTGGAGAGGCTCTCGAGTTCACTGGTGTGAACTCAGCCAGCATGTGTGCCGGCACTGCCAGAGCCACACTCGTGTGGTGACACGGTGCCAGGCACAGCTGGGGACGTGTGGAGGCTCCCATGGCACCGAATGCTGTGCTTCTGCAGGTGCCCCTACCCCACAGGGGTCCCTTCCTGGGCAATGCTGCCCACCACAGAAGCTCCTCTCCCCAGAAAGTGGGGGAGGCATTTTCAGTGGTGACGGCTGCCAACTTCTGTCTCCGGTGGGGCCTCCAGGTGGGCATAAGTAAAAGGATTAAGTGGGGGTATTTCCAGTGACAGGGAGGAGGGGCGCACAGGGTCTATGTGGCCCAGCCTGGCCTCGAACTATTTGGATCAGCCCGGCCTTGAATTTGTGGTGATCCTCCTGCCTCAGCCTCCTGAGGGCTGGGATTATAGGCACACACCACCATGCCTGTCTAAATCGTACACCACTTCATAATGCACCCCTGGAGTCTGTCCTCGGGGTGCTGGAGCCAGTCCCTCAACACGGAAGCTCCCCATGGATAGGAGTCCTCGACTTGGTGTCCCCGGGCAGGGACCCTCAGGACCCCAGCGTGGGGAAATACTTGTTGCATGAGTGAAGCGACAATGCTCACCTGTAATCCCAGTGACTCTGAAGGATCACAAGTTCAAGGCCAGCCTGGACAACTTAACAAGATCCTGCCTCAAAGTATAAAATAGGGCTGGGGTGTGGGTCCCCTCCCTGCTGCCCATGGTCTCCTGGCACCTGCTATTGGCCTGGCCTGGCAGAGACCTCAGGGAAGAAGGTGCCAAAGTGAGACAGAGAAGGCCTTGGTCCATGCGGGAGGGACAGTGGAGCTGGACTTGGGCCACAGGGCTGCAACCTCAGCACTTAGGAGGCTGAGACAAGAGGGTTCCCTGAGTTCAAGGCAGCCAGCCTATGCCACACAGAAACCTTGTCTCAAAAAAACAAAAGGAAAAAAGAAAGGCCATCAGTACATGTCCCATTTGGGAGAGACAGAGGGACAGAGCCCACCCAAGGGCTCTAGCATGGGGTGTGGTGGGGACACATGGAGACCAGAAACTGTGGAGCAGAGAGGGACAGAGGCAGCACCGAGCAGAAGCCGTCTCCACACTGGGCCTCCTCAGGCGTGGGTCAGCCCAGGCTCTGAGCCTCTCTGCACCACCTGCGCATCCCCACGACACACAAAGCAGCCCAGAGCCCCAGGTGGGAGCTGGATCCAAACACTGCCGCCGCCCCTTATCGTTCAGCTGCATCCTGCCGTGTGCATTTGCAGCACCTTGCCTGCCCCTCCGAGGAGGTAGACACTTTGTCTTCCCTCCATCCTGGCCCTGTGGTCTTGGCATCCCGCGCCCAGGAGTCATGGCCCGAGGCCCTTGCAGCCCAGCCGTAGTCCTGGGATCAAATGGCAGCCTGGTGTTGGTGGCAGCAGCTGGGTCCTCCGCTCCGGTTGTGCTGTGGTCAGCCAGCCCCGCCCCTGAGCAGGGCCTCTGCTGACCACCAGCTGACAGCAGATACAGGGGAAGGTCCTGTTCAGGCCACTAGAGCCGCCAACCCTGCCCGGTAAGAAATACCAACCCCCGACATCATGAGGTTAGAAACAGTCGACGTTTTGCAGTTCTAGGACAGCTTTTGTGACACAGCACTAACTAAACAATACACAAGGGTGCTTGGGCAGAGAGGAGGCTACAGACTGCTGGTGATCATTACTATTTGTGGCTCTTGGGCTTCAGGGAGAATTTGAGCCCTTGGAAGAGATGCAAGAACTCTAACTGGAGAATTTGCATTTTTACAATTTTTATCATTAAAAAAAGACAGAAGACAGCAGGGAAGGGAGGTGGAGAGGGACAAGGGGAGTGGGGCGGGAGAAGGAGTCTCCCCAGACGTCAGATCCTGGTGACTCTCCTCCTTGGTCCCTGTCCACCCCCAGTGTCTTCTTTGTCCCACAGCTTGGGCCCCAAGCCACTGGCATCTGCAGACAGGCCTGGCCCAACAGACGGAGGTCAGGGGCAGGGCTGGGTCCAAGTCTCTGTCCTTGAAAGGCCCCAGGAGGATACTCAGGTCCTCACGTCCCAGGGCCCCAGGGAGGTAGGCATTGAGCAGAGGGGCCTGGAGAGCCGGAGTCCTGGAGCCTAGTGCCTGTGGGGGCTGAGCAGGTGCCGGCTGGCTGTTGCAGTCCAGAGGTAAGGTCTGTGGTGAGGAAGGAGGGATGGATCAGCAGGGAGGGGGGCCCCAAAGTGATAGGGATGCAGCGAGGGGCCCTGGGAAGGGGCAGTGTGGCAGAGGCTGAAAGAGGCATGGGAGAGGTGGAGGGACAGAAGAGAGGATGGAGCTGGGCAGAGGCAGGCGGCTGCAGAGAGCTGCAGAATGAGAAGGGACAGAGTCGGAGGGGAGAGGTGGGAAGAAAGGGTGGATGCACGCAGAGACCCACAGCACAGAGGAGCCAGCCCAGGCACCGTCTTCCCGGCACTTGGGAGGCTGAGGCAGGAGGACTGAAAGTTGAAGCCCAGCCTGGGCAACTTAGTGACTTAGTGAGATAACAAGGAGAGAAAGAAAGAAAAATAGAAAGAAGGAGGGAAGGAAGGAAGGAAAGAAGGAAGGAAGGAAGGGAGGAAGGAAGGGAGGAAGAAGGAAGGGGCTGGGGAGATAGCTCAGTAGAATAAGCACTTGCCTGGCAAGTGCAAGGGCCTGAGTTCAATCCCCAGTTCTGGGGGGGGAGAGACAGGGAAGGAGGGACGGAGAGAGGAAGGAAGGGAGGAGTGGGGCTGGGGAGGTAGCTCCATGTGAAGGCTTCAGTCAATCCCAGCTCCTAAAGAAAGAGGATAGGGCCGGCCAGATAGCTCAGCAGATTAAAGCACCTGCTTAGGCAGACGCAGGGCCAGCCTGCCATGCCAGACCTGCCCCTGGGGCACACTGAGACAGTGATTGAGACTGGGCATGGTGGTGCATGCCTGTAATCCCAGCTCTTGGGAGGCTGAAAACAGGAGGATCACTACGAGTCTGATCTACATAGTGAGACCCTGTAGACTGTGTACTAAATACATTAGAGAGAGAGAGAGAGAGAGAGAGAGAGAAAGAGAGAGAGAGAGAGAGAGAGGGAGGAGGCAGAGACAGATAGAAGGGGTGATGGAGGTAGAGCGGAAGGGTGATGAGGGAAGAGAAGAGAGGCTTGAGGGTGAGAAGTGACCCACCACCGTGGACCCCAGAGGCCACCTGCTGCTCAGCCCCTGCCACTACTGTCCTTGTCAATCTGTCTCCTCCCAGCCCCAGGGTTCAGCTGTGCCTGACCGCCTGCCTGGCTGCGGCCGGGTTCTCCTGTGTAGGGGGAGGGGCCTGCAGCCACCTGAGTGCCCTGGGATTTTGCAGGTGCTGTGCCTGCTGCTAGAGAGCCGAGTTCTCTGAGTTACATGGTCTGGGTGAGACTCCCCACTCCTCCAGGAAGCACCCCCAACCTTCCTCCTTGACTTGGGTCCAATGGGCCCTGTGGGCTCCTGGACTGCCACTCTGCAGTGCTGCCTGCCCTGGGCCATTGCTATCTGGGGATGGGTCTGTCCCCCACTGCCCTGCAAGCCCTATGGGCAGGGCTGGGCTGTCTTGGTCACTGTTGGGTACAGGGGTCCCGGATGTGCTCTGGGTCCATCAGCCCAGAACAGAGTAGGGAGCTACAGAAGATTTAATCCAGGGAGAGTCGGTCTGATCTGGGCTTGGCAACTCCCGGCCGCGCTCACTTCAGGAGCACACGCGCTGGAAGCAGCTCCGGGCTGAAGCTGCCTCCCCACCTCCGCCTATGGCACTTGCTGCCCCTCTGCTGCTCCTAGCAGGGTGAGCCTGCCCAAGAGACTTCTCTCAAGTGACTTCTTCAGTTTTTTAATCTATGAAAACAGACCAATCTCTCCCTCTTGGGCTTGTCTCTGAGACACAGGAGAGCAAATGATGGCCTCACTACTTCACTCCCACTTCTGTCCAGCACACTCCTGTGCATCCTACGGTGACCCACAGTCCTCTAGGTGATCTCCCTGCTGCCCCAGAGATAGTGGTGACAGGAAGGCTACGCTTTACTATTTTAGCTGGGGCCCTGGATTGCCACTGGTTTCTGATGTCTACTTCCCATGCAAGTGGGTGGATAGATGGATGAGTGGGTGGGCAGATGGGAGGGTAGGTGGATGGAAGGACAGATGGATAGGTGGGTAGAGAGGTGGCTAGACTGAAGGATGGATTGCTTGTGGCTAGATGGATGGATGGATAGATGGGTGGGTGAATCATTGTACCACCAAGTCTTGAAGAACCTTCCTTTCAAGGACCCAGGCCCACTGTGGAGTCAGGTGGTCCAGGAAGGTGTGTGAGATGCATAAGCCCATGGCCATGGCCACTCACACTTCTGACTGTGATCTCTAAAGGTAATGCCACTCTCCTTCCAAGTTTAGACTCATCCCCACTGAGCCTGGAAGACAAAAGAGTAGGTAGGGTTAGTGGGGCCTCTTACCCACAATGTCCCTAAGTTCCTTCCACCCCTTCCCATATCCCTTTGCTCTAACACGGTAGACCAAGGCATTTTTAAGGAATAGTGGAAACCTGGGTGCAGTGATGCTTGCCAGTTATTGGGAAGGCTGAGGAGGGCTGAGGCAGGAGGATTGCTTGTGCCTGGAAGCTGGAGACCTGCCTAGGCAGCATAGTGAGACCCTGTCTCAAAATCAGGAGGGCTTCTGGGTGTGGCAGCACACGCCTGTAGTCTCAGCACTTTCGGGGCTGAGGCAGGGTTACACAGGAATTCAAACCAGTCTAAACTACATAATGAGAAGATGCTGTCTCAAAAAAAAAAAAAAAAAGAGGGTCAGGTCTAGGGTGTAGTTAAGAGGCAGAGCATGCACTTAGCATGCTCAAGGCCCTGGGTTCCATTCCAGTACCAAAAAATGAAAAAAGGAAAAAAAGAAAAACGAAAAGGCAGAGACTACTAATGTGGTGGGTTGAGCCGGAAAGTGAGCTTTATAAGGAAAGGGTGGGGACCAGGAAAATGGCCTCAGCGTCTTCAGGTTGTTCTCCATACCCAAATGAGGTATTTATTATTCGTGAACTGAATCTGAACATAGGACATACTGAAAGGCAGGGCCTGGCTGTGGGGCGGGAGACCCCACCCCCAGGGCGGAGCTTACCCGGCGGTCTGACAGTCACATGCGGCTGGGTCTCCGCGTAGCCTGCCGCCGTCTGGCCGTCGGGGCTGAACGCTGCGCCCTGCCCTGCGAAGGGGTTGGCGCAGGCTGAGCCCCCAGGCTCGGTCCGCCAGGCCTGGCTCAGCGCCGCGGCCTCCCTGCCCACCCCCTACCTGTGCGGTTGGACTGGTCGATCATGGGCTGCACGATGCGTCTCCGAGCGTTGATGAACCTGAGGAGGTAGCGGAGTCGGAGCGGTGCGGAGGGCGCGGCGCGGCGCGGCGTCAGCACCGCGGACAGCGCCCCCGGCCGCCACTCACCAGTTGTTCACTTGCAAGATGGTGAGCCCGGTGTCCTGCGCCAGCTGCTTCTTCTGCTCCTCAGAGGGGTACGGGTGCTGCGGCCACCACAAGAATCACCCGCCTGGTCCCCAAGGCAGTGACTCCGCCACGCCTCTTCCAGAGACTGGGTGACTCGCCCAGAACGGGTAGGGAGGAGGCAGCCTGGAGTTTCCTGTCCAGCCGCACCTCTGGCTTAGCCAGTACTGGGAATTGAACCCAGGCCTTTCATAACGCGCTACATCTCCAACTTTATTTATCTATTTTTTTCTATTTGACCCAGGGTCTTGATAAGTCACCCAAGGGCCTGGGGAGATAGCTCCATGGTACAAGTGCCTGCCTGGCAAGTGCAAAGTCATGAGTTCGAACCCTGGTCCCGCAAAAAAAAAAAAAGATAAGTCACCTAGGCTGAGCTGAAACTTGCAGTCCTCCTGCCCCAGCCTCCCAGAGGGGTGAGGTTACCGGCACACATCCAGCTACATCTATCTTGTACTGGCCAGCTCCTCTCTATCTATGGCTTTTCTCCTTTTCAGCCTCTCTCTGTCGGTCTTCTGGCCTCTGTAGGAGGCAGTGTAGTGCAATGGTTAAAGGCCAGACTGCCTGCGCTTGAACCCTTGTCTGCCTGTGTGGCCTTGAGTGAGTCCCCTAAGCAATCTGGGCAGGGTCAGACCCTCCCTGACCCTGTGTGGATGCACGGCTGCTGGGCTGCGGGAGGACCAGACACCCAGGGTCCCTAGCAGCACTCCACATCAGGGAAGACCGGGCTCTGTTCTGTCATCCCTGCCCGCGCACGTCTTCCCGCTGTCGCCCTCCAGTGTGGACTCTGGGTCCTTCCCTGCTTAGTCTTGTGGCCCTGCCACTGCTGTGCCCCGGTCCCCAGGCAGCAGGACTCACCGACAGGTGCTGGAAGAGCCAGGCCCGCATGATGTTGGTGGCCACTTTGGGAAAGATGCCTCGCTTCTTGTTCCGCCGCCGCTCCTGATCCAGCTCCTCATCCTCTCCCCCAGAACTGGGGGAGGCCATGCTGGTGTCCAGCCCGTCTCCTGGAGGGCGGCACAGGCACACTGCACCGGTGGACGGCAAAGAGTGGGCACCAGGGGGTCCAGACCCCTCCCCGTGGTACTGCCCTCATGGTCCACTCCCTCTGCCAGTCCCACTCGAGGTCTAACCTCAAGCCTCACCAACGTGGTCCGATGCCTCCCAAATTTCTCACCTTGGTCACTGGAGTTGTCCCCACTCTGGGAAGCCAGGCCCCCACTGGAAGGACCTGGGGTCCCCAGATGCACAGACCCACTGTCCTCATGGTCTCGGATCCATGCATTATTCTAGAGAACGAGAGCTGTGAGTCAGCGTCACAGCTTGGGACACCACACAGCAGTGACCGTGGGCCCCAGCGCTGAGGCCCCTGAAGAGCAAGCCTCTGCTTCTGCTCTTTCCTGGCTGCGCCATCTTGGGTAAGTCACTTCACCCCTCTGCATCTGTTTCCTCAACTGGAAAGTGCAAGGTGATAGCAGTGCTCGCCGTGCTGTGGGAAAGACTCGGCGAGCTAACTCAGGGCAAGTGTGGAGGTCACGCAGTCTGCACCCCTTCTGGGAGCTCCTTGGGGCGGGAGCTGGACGCCTCGAGCACGGCGGACAGTAACTGAGCACACACCCGCTACCTCCCGACCACCCCGAGGGGTCTGGGCATAACCCCACCGTCAAACTCATTAACGTTTCTGCAGCAAAGTGAATGAATACTTAACTAAGTGGAATAAATAGAGGCTATAAATAGCCTCGCGTTAGTTCAGGTCAGATTTTGCTGCCAAGTGATTTTGCACTAAACTTATGGGGGGAAAGGAAGACTGAACTCTTTTGAGTTTTCAGAGATCTTGAGATCTCAGAGCTGCAGGTAAAAGCCTGGGGCTGTATTTCCTGCACCCAAACTGGGAGCCACTCTGAGGAACTTGGCAACATGCCCGACTTGCCCTCTGGGCCGGTTCTGTGTGCTCTAGGGCGCCCACCCACCCACTGCACCCCTACCTAGGTCACTGTGCCTTGGCTTTAGATAGGATTCGCAGGCTGGAGAGGTAGCTTAGTGGCATAAGCACCTGTCTGGCAAGCACAAGGTCCTAAGTTTGATCCTTGGGATCCACAGCTAGGCTTGATGATGCACGCCTCTAACCCAGCACTATGCAGGCTGAGGCAGGACTGCAAGTTGGAGTCCGGCTTGGGCTTAGCAAGACTTTGTCACAAAATAAAAAAGGTCCAGAGATGTAGCTCGGTGTGAAAGCCCTGGGTTCTATCCCAGGTACAAGAAAATAAATGAAATAAAGATGGGAGCTGGGCTGTGTGTGGCAGTGTACACTATAATCCCAGCCCTGAGGAGGCTGAGGCAGGAGGACCACCACAAATTCAAGGCCAGCCTGATCCAAATACTGAGCTTGAGGGCAGGCCATGTGAGCATGGCCGTGGTTATCACATGAAGTTTTCAGTCTGGAGCCTGACCGAGAGGTGGCACTGCCCTGGGCTTTCATGCAGTGCCTAACTGAGCGTGACACCCCTGAATGTGACAGTTGGTGGGTGTGGCATGGTGTCCCCAGAGAGCATGTGGCTGTGATGCGGCTGTCACATGGCAGTAGCCGAGGCATGCTGCAGTGTGTGGGGGGCTATCCCTGAGCCAGGGGTGCCATGCGACTGGGGTTTGAAGGTGGTGCCCTGGTGGTGGGGGCTGTGCATGTAGCTACTCTGACTCCCACAAGAGGGTTTGTGACTCAATCAGGCATAGGCTGGGTGCGTCACCAGGGACTGTCACACAAGTGTGCCCGAGGCCACGAGGTCTGAACAGGAGCCTGCCCGGGACTGGTCCCTGCAAGGGTTCCAGCCGGCACAAGCCCCCTCGCACTGCGCACTGCCACGCTCACGCTGCGCTCTGATCCTGCATCTCACTTGGGGCCGTGCCGCGCTGCAGGTGCCTGTGGTGACACTCTGACCGCCAAGTGTGGCCCTCAGGGCTTTTTCCCCAGGTGTCACTTCTTTTTTTGAGACAGCGTCTCTTCCCTATGCACCCTCGGATCGCTGGCGTTGAGCTTGTAGCGATCCTCCTGCCTCAGTTTCCCTCCTGAGTGCTGCAATTACAGGTGTGTGCCATGCCCAGCCTTTGGCGCCGTTTTTCCATTTCCATGTGAGTCTGTATCCTCACAGCTGTCCCATGTGTAACTCCTCGATGAGACGGCCTGGGCCTCCTGCGAGCCCTGACCCTGTGCGTGCAAGCACATGAGTGCGGGGGGAGGGACGCCATGCTCGGTGGGGTCTGAGGGTGGCTGTCAGTTTGCTGGCAGGAGGCTGTGATGTTGTTGTTGTACTCAGTACAGGGTCTACAGGGTCTCACTACACAGATCAAACTCGTAGTGATCCTCCTGTTTTCAGCCTCCCAAGTGCTCGAATAACAGGGGAGCACCACCACGCCCAGTCTCAGTGTGCCCTGTGGGTGGGGCCAGCACAGCATGCTGGGGATTGAACCCGTGTCCCTGAGCCTGCCTAAGCAGGCGCTGTGTCTGCTGAGCTATCTGGCTGGCTCCAGGAAGCTGTAGTGTTGCTGGAGCTGAATCAGTGACCGGCTCTGCCCTGCTGCCCCGGGTCCCAGTGTTTCAAGGCACCCTGGGTGCTGCTGTCTGCTGCAGAGCTGGGTTTGGGTAGCTGCGTGTGACCTGCATGGGTGCAGCCGAGCCTGTGGGGGGTGCCTGCAGCTGCTGTTGTGTGTCTGTGCGTGCCCGTGTGTCTCTCTGTGTGTGTATATACTTGGACAGCCACTGCGCTGCTGGCATGTGACCTTGTGCTGTGTGTGCCCCATGGCCGGGGTGCATCTGGGGTGCCGTGATGTGTTGTGCACCCCCTTGTCTGGCTCTGGTGGCTAGGTGACGCAGGGTGCTCTGTCCTACACCCACCTGGTCTGGGAGGCTGGGGCAGGAAGCCGGGTAGTCCTCAAGATCCTCCCTGCAGCCACTGTCCCGATCCTCGATGACCAGGTCAATGGGCATCTTTCCCTTGAGGCAGGTGATGTAGCGGTGACAGAAGTTGTCGCACAGGTCGTGGACCTGGGGGGGCACCGGGGTA
This sequence comes from Capromys pilorides, assembly GCA_004027915.1. Classification (NCBI taxonomy): domain Eukaryota; kingdom Metazoa; phylum Chordata; class Mammalia; order Rodentia; family Capromyidae; genus Capromys; species Capromys pilorides. The sequence continues at coordinate 6,800 of PVKN010001904.1, read as the reverse complement.
CTGGGGGGGCCACCCAGGGGCCAGGGCTGGGCTGCTGGGGGACAGGGGGTGGCGTGGGGCGAAGGGAGCTGGGGAGCAGGGCCAGAGCAGGTGAGAAGCACTCACCTTCTCCAGCTCCAGCAGGTGGAAGCGCAGCACCTGGATGGCCTGGATCATCTGCAAGGGCCGGGAGGGCAGCTCAGTGTGACCGAGATAGGACGGAACCAGAGGGAACACGATGGGCAGGGAGGGAGGTGGAGCACAGGCCCAGGGTTGGGGAGGAGAGAGGGGGAGGATGGGGGGGAGAGGCCTGGCCCAGGAGTGGGCTGGGACGCAGTGCGCATGCATGTTGCACCCTTGCCTCCTGCCTCTGTCCCTGTAAACTGCATTTCCCAGAGTCCTTTGCCAAAGGTTTATGTCAAAAGTAAGCCCTGCAGGGAGCTTGGGGCCAAGAAGTAGCAGCCCCAGTATTCCTCCCTCCTCCTCTTCCACTCCATCTCTCCTCCTCTCTCCCCCTTCACAAAGGAGGATTGAGGCCTAGGGAGGTGGCACCACTCAACTCAGGGAGCTAGCGAGTAGCAGAGGTAGGATTTGAACTCAGGCCAACAAGTCCTGTTCTCAAACTCTATAGGCTCTGCTGTTTGTAAATGGGCAACCATGCTGTAGTGTGAGGCAAGGCTTGGGTTTTCTCTCTGCCCTCCCAGCCTCCACAGGGATATGGAATAGGCCCTAGAGGAGGGCCCAGGGCTCACCAGGTTGTCCAGCTCTGGGTTGGAAGAGAAGAGGGGCCTCTCAGAGCGAACCTGGGGGAAAGAGAAAGACCAGCGAGGTTGTCGGCTGCGTCCTGCTTGCCCCTGTGGCTCTCCTGGTGCCTTGGGGTTGCATGGCCCTGCTCACCTGCTTGGCAAAGGCAGCAATGTCTTCGTTGAAGGAATCGGAGGAGCAGACATCGCCCCCAGGGGGTGCGCCCAGCCCAGCTCCCACCCCATCTCGGGGTGAGCATGTGGCCAGCTCACATTTCTCGAAGACCAGGGCCAGCAGCGGGAACAGCGGGTGTCTGGGGAGGAGGGAAAGGAGAGGGCTCAGGAGGGAGGTGCGACCAGGTGTGGAGGCACACGACTGTCGTGCCCTATGTAAGCGAGGCTGAGGCAGGACTGTAAGTGTGAGGCCAGTCTGGACTGCACAGTATGTTCAAGGCCAGCCTGAATCTCACCACATATACAGTGAAATTTTTTTGTCATAAAAAAATAATAAGACAAGCAGAAAGAGAAATAAAAAATAAAGAAAGTATGGGTGGGGAACTGGGAGGAAATGAGACATGGAGTTAACACTTGGACAGGAAGACAGAAAGATCCCACACAGGGGGAACAGACCCAGAGAGCAACAGGGCAGCGGCCACCCGGGCTCAGGAAGGCGCGAGAGCCTTTGTGTGCCACGCTCACCCGTAGATCTCGTCCTTTTCCCTCTTCAGGCTGTTGCTGTCCAGGCCTGGGGGTGGGGGTGGCCGGTGCGGGCCGTAGGGCCCAGGGCCTCCAGGTGCTGGGGGCACTGCCTCTGAGAAGCCAGCCAAGGCTGCCGAGCCTTCCACAAGGCCTGGGTAGTGGGGCAGCTCATCGTACTGGGAGAGGCGAGAGGGTCCAGTGAGTCAACGCCCGAGACCCAGCCACACAGCCAGAGCAAGGGGCTGTGCCCTCTGTCACCTACCTATCCCCTATTCCTTAACCCCAGTGTTGCAAGGAGCCAGGGGAGGGGCAGGCCAAGAGCCACCCCACGGTCTACCCTTGTGCTCTGGGGTTTGAAAAAAAAAATGTCCTCTTGGTATTCCCAACTATGGCAGGAGGACCAGGATAAAGAGACCCAGGGAGGTCCGGGTGGGGGCTGAGGTGGGCTGACTGGTGGCTGCCAGGGGAGGAGACACAGAGAGATGGGGTCACCCGGTCACATCCTGTGGGAATGGAGCACTGCGGGTACAATGGCCTTCCCTCGCTCATCACATTTCACAGATGTCGGATATGCACGCCTGCGTGTCTTCACACAGGTCACACGCATTCACCACAGGATTCCACCACACACGAGATCACACGCACACACTGGTGTGTCACGGGAGCACATCAGGACAGGGAGGCTGAGTGCCACATCCCTGGTGTCACCAGCAACTCCCTGTACACAGCCCACTGTGAGAGGCAGAGGGATGAACGACAGCGGCCCGGATGGGACACTCATACCATGCCTGGCACACGTTGTCAGAGGCCAAGCGTGGGAGGGCAGGGCAGACACACTGTGCAAACTGCCCAGAGAAACAGGAGCCTTGGGGTCACGTTTCCCAGTCGTGGGATCCCAGAACCACTCACAGGGAGGGCACAGGGTCCCTTCCATCACTTGGTCAAATCCTGACCTTGGCGATGAAGACACGGGCCTCCAAGAGGAAAAAGGACGAGCAAAGGCGAGTGTCCTGCCCGCGGAGCCTCCCCCGGCCCGGCCAGACCTGGCCCTCCACCGGCTCCACTCCTGTCTCCGTCCTCTCCCCGCCTTCCGCTCTTCACCCAACTTCTCCAGAGCTCCAAAGTTGAATCTGGCTGCTCCCGATGCTCAGCACACTCCCACGACGCGGGGTCCTCACCTCCTCCCAAGACTTTGTCCCCACCCGCCCTCCTCTCTCACCTGCCGTCGCCCAGGACCTAAAGCCAGCGAATATCACTTGCCCAGAAGCGGCCTGGTGAAACACCTCTCCCACACCGTCCCCTCCTCTAACCCGAGGTGGCCAGGTCGCAAACAAAAGTAGATCCGAGGAGGGGACGGCTGGATGGAGGGTGCCAGGATAAAGAGCTGAGACCGAGAGGACTAGGGACAGAAAGGGGACACGCGAGAAGCTGGTGCTAAGGGGGCAGAGGGGTGGACGGCAGGGGCGGGGCAGAGGCAGAGGGGTGCGGAGGGGTCCCCCACACCTACCCTCCGGGCCATGGGCGGGGAGGTCGCGGCCGGCTGCAGCCCCAGGTCCGCGGTGACGGAGGTGGGGGTCCCCGGCCCCCCACGGCCTCAGCGGCGCGCGCCGGGCGGGGCGGCGGCTCCGAGCATGGGCCCGGCCGCGGGGTCACGGCCGGGGGTTCATGGCGGGGCGCGGGGCAGGGGGCGCGGGGGTCGCCAGGCCCCGCCCGGGCCCCGTCCCGCCCGGGACTGCGGGACTGAGGCGGCCGCGACGCGCGGGTCGGAGCCGGGCGGGGGCCGGGCGGGGGCGGCTCCCAGCCTGGGCCGGCGGCTCGCTCCCTCCAGTCTCCTCCGCTCGCTCCCCGCTCGCTCCTCTGTGGTCACATCCGGAAGTTCCACCGCGGAGGAGCGGAGATGCTTAACCCGCTGTCCGCCGGCGGCGGGGCGGGCGGGGACGAGGCGGGGCAGCCGCCGTGACCCCGCCCCCCAGGCCCCGCCCGTCGCGCCCCGCCTCCTTCCCGCCCGGCCCCTCCCTCTCCGCCGGCCCCTCCCATCTCCCCCACCCCTCCCCCGCCGCCTATCTTTTCCCTTCCCCTCCTCTTCCTCCCCTCCCCTCGTTGCCCTCGCCCTTCCCCCTCTGCCTGCCCCTGCGCCTCTCGCCGGCAGCTGCTTACCCCATGGCCTTTGTATTCGAGGCTCGCAAGATACAACTAACCCTGTCACCCTCCTCGGCCTGGCCCGGTCTCCGCCTGGCTTCCCTCTCTCCCCTCTTGCCACCCTTCCTGTCTCTCACCCAGTGTCCATGGTTTCCCTCTCTCTGTGAGATAGGATCAGAGAGGACAGGAGGCCCGAAGGAACTCAGAGTCCTACATTTTAGTTTCTCTTGTCCTGGCCCCTTCCGTCCCTCCCTCTCCAGTGTGCCTGCACGTGTGTGTGTATGTGCATGTGTGTATGTGTTTGTACATCCCTCTGTCGCTCTGCCTGACCCCTGCTTTTAGAGGATCTTTAGCCTCAAGTTCCCACAGCTGCTGTCGGGGAGGCCAGGGCGTGTTGACTTAGTAAAGTATGCATGTACTTGAGTATGTGTTGGGGAGGCGCCCACAGCGCTTACCTGACCCCAAGATAGCTTTGAAGCCGGCATTCCAGTAGGATACAGTCAACGATGGAGCTGGGGAGATAGCTCCGTGGCACAAGTGCCTGCCTGGCAAGTGCAAGGTCATGAGTTCGAACCTGGTCCCGCAAAAAAAAAAAGTCAAGGATTTGTGTGGTGTCATTTCCTGAGCATCTACTACATGCCAAGTAATGTGTTCTACAGGCGTGGCAGGGAGCACAAAGCTCCCTCCTTGGCCTCAAGGTGCTCAAGGTGAACTCAGGGTGGGAGGAGGAAGGAAGAATCCAGCGGCCAACACAGAAGTGCGGTAGCAGCAGGGGCTCTGCAATGGTGCACGGTGAAAATGCTTGGGGGCTGGACAGGGACAGTCCTCAGCCACCGTGGCCTGGGACCTGTGAGTGGCCTGGGAGGGGGGCACAGACCCAGGCAGAGGAGGACAGGGACCGACTGAGAGGGGAACAGACTTGCAGAGGGCAGGGGCCACCATCACATTCTTCGCCAGGCCCAGGAGGGGGCGGGAGTGACTCGGGTTGGGTGTTGTGGCCGAAGCACCTCCCAGGGTGGCCTAGTCAAGGTTGTAGGGGGACAGAAAGGCACCCAGGCCTAATCCTCCTCAGGCCCCGGGGCTCCTCACACACAGGCTTTCTGAGGCTGCCTCTGCTGGTGTCTGTCCCTGGAGCTACTTTGCTGTCTGTCTCCCTGCTACGTCTCCAGCCTGCGCATGGCCAACAGTGAGAATCGGCCTGGCTGCAGCTCAGCCAGGCCCTGCCCTCTGCAGCCAGTCTCGGTCTCCATCCTGCAGGGCAGAGAACGGAGGGCTCGATGGGGCCTGGGGGCCTGGGCTCAGTTCTGCAGGAGGTGCTGGCCCTTGAAGGAAGGGTTTGAGGTGTGCAAGTGGGGCTGATCCCTTGTGCGCACCACCCTTCAGACTGGAGTTTTGGAGCAGAAAATTAATTTAAGTCACTTTTTAATTAAAGACGTAAAGCTCCCCTGCCTGCCCTCCCAGTTCCCCAGGAGTCTGGGGTCCTGGCCTTGATGTGCAGCTCAGCTCTGGCTCAGCTTCGATGTGTATGGGGGTACAGAGGTCCCTTGCCTCTGAACCCAGTGGCCTCTTGGGACTGGCCCCGTCCTGGTGAGGGCAAGTGGAGGGGGTGGGCTGCTTCCGCTGTTGGAGCTCAGAGACCCTGTAGCCCCCTCCCCGTCAAGGAGCAGGGTGTGGCCTGGGCATAAATCTCGGTGATGAATGAAAGGGGTGCATCGCTGGAGAGGCGAAGCAGAGGCTGGGGGACCTGGATGGAGGAGGCAGGGACAGGAGGGAGGGGGAGGGGGCTGTTGCCTAGTCACACACACACACACACACACACACGCACACATCCTGCCTGTCTCCCTCCTCTTGAGCCCAGTTCTCTTTCTTTGTCTCCAGGGCATGGCAGGTGGCACAGGCCCGGCTTGGAGCGGAGTCCTCCATGGGCATTGGCCAGGGGCTTGCAAGATGCCCACTGAAGCAGGACCCTTCTGTCCCTATCACTGCCACCTGAGCTTAGGCCCCTCCAGCAGCTGCTATCTCCTGGGGTCCCCAGCAACCCCAGGATCCACTTTCAAAAGCTGTGGGAACAGATGTGGCTCAGGGTCCCTCCATCTCCTCCTTCCTTCCTGCTGCTCTCTGCCTCAGTTTCCCCTTTGTCCACAGCTCTGGGGCCTCTGGCCCTCCCCCCTACATGCCTGAGGCTGTGGCTGAGCTCTGGCTGTGGGGAAAGGGCCCCTCCCGGCGAGGGTCCACCTCCTCCTCCTCTCTTATCTCTGCCTCTTTGTTTTCTCTGCCCCACAGCCCAAGTCTCCACGCATCCCACCTCCCAGGCCTTCAGCAGAGACACAGCCTGTGTCCCCGCGGTCTCTCCCCTGCCTGGCCTGGCTCTGGGAGAAGGAAACATTTATCTCAGGTCCCTCTCCCTCCCGACCCCTTGCTGCTGCCCTGCCATCCATCAGGCAGCCCCGACTTGTGGCTCATTTGTCACCGCCCGCCGTCCCCTCCCCTCTGCCTGCCAAACAATCATACCATTAGCAGTGGCCCGGCAGGGGCTGCGGGAGCACCAGCTCAGGCTGCTGCTACCCCATCTTTTCCCTCTGGGTCCCTTTCCTCTGCTTCAGCTCTCTGGCCTCTGGGTCTCCCAGGTTTGCCCTTTCCTCTTCCCTGTCGCTCCCTGTCGCTGCCCGCCTGTGTCACCATCTCCTCCTGACCCCTGCTGCTCCGTGTCCCTCCCCCAGGGGCTGGGAGGCTGCTGTCTGCCGCTGCCACATTGCTGAGTGTCTGGCTTTCCTCTCTGCATCTTCGACCTCTCTGTCTTCTGTTATTGCCTCTGCCTCCCTCCATCCCCCGCTGCCAAAGCTGTCCCTCATCATCCCTGACAGGGCCCCATCCCCACAGCAAGGGTCACACAGGGAGAGGACAGAGGCATGGGGAGGGACCAGACAGGGGAGGGAGTTCAAGTTGTCTGGGGAGGCACCAAGGACCCGAAGGTTGTCCTCTCCTCTGCTGTGGCTTTGCAATCTCAAAAGCCTTCCCTAGAATTGTGTGTGGTGGCAAATGATTTTAATTTCAGCACTCTGGGAGGCTGAGGCAGGATTCAATTTTAAACCCAGCCTGGGCAACATTGTGGTTTAGCGATTCTAACAGTAAAAATAAAAAGAACTGGAGGTGTAGCTCAGTTCAAAGGCCCTGGGTTGAATGCTAAGTACCAGAAAGAAAGAAAGAAAGAAAGAAAGAAAGAAAGAAAGAAAGAAAGAA
>PVKN010001903.1:0-46743 GCA_004027915.1 Capromys pilorides | reverse complement strand
TGCCGTGGGGTGTATGCACTCCTTACATTCCCATTTCCATCTTCTTTCTATTCAACTATGTCACACGGTTTATGATTCTGGTGGATTTTATGTGAGGGAAAAGCAGTATAAAGTGAAACACAAACACAATTATAAAGTTACAATAAAAAAACAACCTCAGCCTGGGCCAGAAAGATAGCTCAGTAGAATAAGTGCTTGCTTGGCAAGCACAGGGTCCTGAGTTCAATCCCCGGTATTAGAAAAAAAAACTCAACCAAATGTGTTTAATGACATCAATGCTCCATTCCTAGCCCACAGGAAAGCAGAGTCTGGAGGATCAAAAGTTCAAACGCACCAGATAGGGCATGTAGTGCCAGCCCTGCCCCAGGGATGTGCTGAGACAGCAATTGAGACTGGATGTGGTGGCATGCACCTGTAATCCCAGCACTTGGGAGGCTGAAAACAGGAGGATCACTAGGAGTCCAACCTGTGTAGTGAGACCTTGTAGACCCGGCACTACAGGCATTTAAAGAAAAAAAAAGTTCAAACGCAACTTAGCAATTTAGTGAAGCTGTCTCATAATGTAAAGGAAGTGTTAGGGGTCACTCTATATAATTTTTGGCTAAAAATCATTGCATAAATAAATTGTGATTAGAGCTTGCTCAAGGCTGACGTCTTGCTCAAGGCTGTAAGAGGTGGCTATAGCATTCTGAAACACAGCTCTATGTGCTTCTGGTCACAGCTGAGACCGCAGCAGTGGTGTCGCTGTTATGTCTCAGGGCAAGATTACATCTTACATTGGCTGAAAACATCCTGGCTCCCTGAGAACCACCACCTCTCCCTACAGTTCTCCTCCACAGAAATCGCATTAGCACTAGATTGCTGCAGTCTTCCAAGTCATCCAGAGTGGTCCCCATACATACACCAGACTCTCTCAGTGTAAGACCCTGAGCTATCCAATAATCTTCCTAATTATTGTGTAACCTCAATAAAGGATGGCTAGCCTGGGAGTATCACGCACTGTGTGCAGTCTGGAGGCACTGAAATCCCCCCCGCCCATGTACTTTGAAAGCATCTCTGTCATTATCCCTTGCCATAGCCCATTCTAGGCAGATCTGGGGACTGATTCATACCCCACCCCCCCACCCCACATAAGGAAGGATGAAAGGAATGCAGGAAAGGCAGGCAGAAAAAAAGGAAGACAAAAAAGGAGAATGGAGGGAGGGAGAGAAGGAAAATAACACCTGGGAATGTTGCTCAGTGTGAAAGTGTGAAGGCTCTGGGCTGAACCCCTGTTACTATAAAGAAGAAAAGGAGGGGAATGGAGGAAAGGGAAAATGATATGGTTTTGACTAGACCAAAGCTGAGTAACTTCTCAACCCTCCGCTTTATCCTTTCACTTATCCTCAGTATTTACTGAGGATTATTATAGGTGTTGGGCTTTGTAGTGGTTGATATATTGTGTCAATTTGAGAAGTTTAGAAGTTTAGCGAAGTGATCCAGCAGAGGGCCAGGTTCCTCACTTTGTAAACATCCTGAGCCTGTGCAAGAGGAGGGCACAGAGATGGTGTGAGGGCCACACCCACTCTGACTGGGATAGCCCACTTACACTATAAGGGAGGGCCAGAGGCTCGTTCTCCCTCTCTTGCTTTTGCTCTTTTCTGCCACTGACAGTGTTGCCCCTGTACTATGCCATCCTGCCTTGGACCCAGTGGATTATGGACTAAAACTTGTATAAACTGCAGGCTAGATAAACCTTGCCTTCCCTAATTTTGGGCATCATATATTTTGTCTCAGTAATGAGAGAAACGTAACAAAGAAAGGTGTTGTGGCTGGGGCCTAGAACAATATATGCATGAATTCAACCTTATTTTAAGGGCCAAGTGTCCACACAGCACTCCCAGGCAAACCAAGCCCGTGGGCAACTTGTCCACAGCAGCTGCTGCTCAGTCTGCAGGGAGGTGGCTGAGCAATGGGCAGGATCAAAAGGATTGGTACAGTTCTCACCACAGGGCCCACGGAGGGCAGGACAAGAGGAAATAGCTGCAGCAAGAGGAACTGGGAGTGGCAGACGGAAGCTTTCCGGTTAGGAGAAGAGGAGCTCAAAAGCTCGGTGCTGACCAGCGTCCTCTGGGCCTTCCTGGATCTTGCAGACCTCCAGGCAGCTGCTCCTGGCTTCTGAGCACACAGTACTCTTTCCCCTCTGGCTCTGGCACCCCCTCCCACTGTGCCTTAACATCCCTGTGCCACACACTCTGCAGAGCACGGGGAACCAGCTGGTGCCACCAGCCCGCACCATGCCAGCCACGGGGGTACACCAGTGAATGCAGCTGACATGGCATTGTTGCAGCGGAGATAGGTGCCAACCATATCAAAGACGCATATGCTTTAGGGTCCACATCTATGAGGGAAAACATAAGATGATAACTTCTTGTATGTACGTTTACCTCACTGAAAATAGCTTTTTATAGCTATTTATAGCTACATGAGGCAGAGGAATGTCAGTCAGCTTTCACCACGTGACAGAATACCTGAGACCTTCGACTCCAAAGGCAGACACGACACGGTGAAAAAACAAGGCAAAGGCAGGCTGAACACCTCATGACAGCCAGGAAGCAGAGGCCAGGGCAACTCAGAAAAAAAAGGCCAGAGCTGCGAGTAGGAATGCACCTTTCCGGTGACATACTTCCTCCACCTAGGCCCGACAGCCCGTTCAGATACTGGGTGAGTGAGTACCTTCACTACTCCAGTATGACGGACAGGTCATATTTAAGCCACAACACTTCATCTCTTTCCACTAGGACCCATCTATTAAAGGCTGCGTATCCATCAACTCCCAGTAGTGCAAGACTGGTGACAAAGCTTCTAGCATGTGGTCTTTGGGGAACATTACAGATGCATAATGGAGTGGGAGAGAAGACTACAGCTGTAAATAGGGCCACAGGGGCTGGCAGCATTGAAGGCATGACATGGAAATAATATGGCCTAAAACAGGGGCGGTCTATGCTGGGGACCTGGGGGTGAACAAAGGGCTCATATTATGTCCTCCTGGCCCCTTCGTCCAAGAACTCTGTAGGTGTTAAAACTATGGCATGGCCTACACAAGGACAAGGGCCTGAGCTTCAGATGCTTCTGCCACCTCCTCTCTGCCTACGTCTTTGCCAAACCTCAGTGTCCTATGCTAAAAGTGTTTCCTGGCTACCTCATCAGGCTGAGACTCAGTTTACAAATCTGTAAAATAAGAAACGGTATCCACACTGCTAGTGTTGTGAGCCGTCAAAATCCTAAGATGGATCCAAAGGGAAGGTGGCTTCTGAGCTGAGGTGGCAGCCTCTTTACAGGGCATGTGCTGTGTGCCTGGAAATGGGCCACAGGCTGGCACCGTTGGCTGTTTCATCTTACAAGAGATGACAAAGATCAGTTTTACTCACTAGGAAATCACGTCGAGGGGCAGAGCTGGAATGCAGCCCCAGTCTGCGAGGGGCCCCTGCCTGAACAAACCACATGGCCTCTCTCAAACCTCTCAAGCCAAGTGTTCTCTGTGTGGGGCACAGGAAGAACTGGGTTCTAAAATCCAAACTAGACTCAGTGGCTCTCACGTTTCCTACCAGTCAGCCTGAATCTCTGCCACCTCCTTTGTTGGGATAAAACCCAGGGGTTTTCTTTGCTGAATTCTCATAAGAGAGCAACCCCACTGCTCCCCTCTACTGCTGAATGCCTGATTAGAGTCGGCAACTGTGGGAGGGACGGAAGGGGGCATTCTCAGAACTGGAGCTGGGGCCAGCAGGCTCCACGTTCAGCCCACTCTCAACACCATGGGCACCGGGTTGTGAGAGGAACCCATGACTCACCCTTACCTACCGTGATGTTTCGCTCAAGGGCACGCTCGTCCTGTGCTCCTGCCCACCCCGCCACTGCTGCCTCCACCTGGCTGCTGCCTCCTAGTGAGTCCACACCTCACACAGCCAGGGAAGCCTCTGTTGGGCTGAAGGCTCAGACTCCCGGAAGTGCATTTCCCTGCAGCAGATCCTCACAGCAGCTTTTCCCACCCACAGCCATACAGTGTTGCTAATCACTTCCCCTCATACACAAGAAGCAGAGGCAACCCAGCACATCCAGAGGGCAGCTGGGCAAAGAACTCAGAAGTCAATGAGCAAAGAAAGGCCAGGAAAACGCTCTTCTTGACCCCCATATCTAATCCTCTTCAGTTACTCCACCTCGTCACACTGGTTTCATAAACATGGTGTACCATATGATAATGATGAGTGCTAGATGCCGGGCAGTGGTGTCCACTTGCTATACTTTGCTAAGGTTTTACAGGATTTTCCACTTGTCCCTCTCAATAACCCAAGGACTGGGTGATGCTACAGTCTGGGAGAGAGTGCAACGTGAGGCCAGGGGACCATGTCAGTGCCACAGAGAAAGAGGAGGGCAAGTGGGGTGGGCACAAGGATCCTAATCTACTGCCTGTCTGGAAAGCTTGCACAAAGGTGCAGGGGCTCTGTGCACCAAAGCCACCATGCCTGGAGTCCTGGCTCACCCAGGAAAGGCTATGCCTTCACACCCTGCAGTGCCCAGCCAGCAGCTGGGAGCACGCAGGAAAGCGTGGCTTCCTCACAACTATGACTATGGTTTCTAAGCAGAGTGGCCATGTTTAAACAGGGCTCTTATTCACAGGATGACTGGGAACTCAGAAATTACCCCTATTTTCCTGGCTGATAAACACAAGCTCAGGGCTAGGGGGATAGCTCGGCAGTCTAAGCACTTGCCTGGCAAGTGTAAGGACCTGGCTTTGATCCTGAGGGCCACACTATATGCCAGCCCCAGAACCCTGAGTGCACCCTGCCAGCCCTGAAAACAGGTGTGGTGGTGCATGTCTGTAATCCCAGCACTGGGGAGGCTGAGACAGGAGGATCACTACAAGTCTGAGCTGCATAGCGAGACCTTATACCAAATAAATACATGAAAGATTAAAAAAAAAAAATTAACAGGGACCAGGGTTCAATCCCCGGCATGCCACACTGGCCCTCAACCTGGGGTGCGCTGAGACATGAGTGAGACTGGGTACAGTGGTGCAAGCCTGTATTCCCACCAGCGCTTGGGAGGCTGAAAACAAATCAAATCTGTGTAATGAGACCCTGTAGGCCCTGTACTAAATAATTAAAAAAAATAAATAAATAGAAACAGGCTCAGAGGTCATGTCATTGCTCCCCATGATCCAAACCTGCTGTAACTCTTGGCTATTCTCCTGGGTGCATGCATCTAGCTACTGATGGCCACATCACAAGCCTGACCTGAGTCCTACACAGATCCCCTGGGACACAAAGGGGCTGAGTCCACATATAGTAAGGTCCCTCCTTACACACGTTCTGTCTCCACCATATCGAGGACCCTGAGCAAGAGCTACTTGCCTGCCACATGTCTTCTCTGGACGTCCCTAATTATTGCAGATGCCCTCAGCACTCTGGGTGCCCACAGTACCCAGCAACCTGCAGAACGTTGGGGTGACCTACAGCACTCACATTTGTCTCCAGAAGCACTCACACCTGGCCCAAGAGCAGGTCAGGTAGCCTGTTCAAGAGAAAGCCAGTGGAAGCCTCAACAGGCTAAAGATTTTACTCTTTGAGCTCTTCTGTCCTCATGTTCAAAATAAATGCAAATAACAGTAATTGAGTGAGCAGAGCTATTGGTTTGGCTGAAGGAATCCCCTGCCTCTTCTAGATTTTCTTCTAGTAGCTCACAACTGTGCCAAGGGTATGTGTCTATCAATTTTAGAAGTGCTTCAAATGTCTCTTATTCTCAGCTACCCCTAGATTGTTCCACTGCTGGTGAAAGTCCTTTCACAGACTTCTCGTTCATAAACAATATACCAAGTACATTTTGGCAGTGCTCACCAAAATGCAAAATGTATAAAACGTTGGATACAACTACTATACATTTCAAGGGATCTATCCTTACATACGTGCTCAAAGATACTGTGGGAAATATTCTGCAGCAGCTATAGGATCAGGGCCTGCGGCTGGGTAGTTCAGTGGTAGAGCACTTGCCCACCACACATGAGGCCCTGGATTCAATTCCAGCACTACAGAGTAATTACAGTAAGATTCTAGTAGGACTGCAATTTTGGAAACTCACTACATTAAAAAGCAAGTGGTATGCTGCTTAATGGGAAAGGTTCTAGGTACTGGGTCACAACATTGTGAATATACTATTAAACTATACAATTAAGAATAGTTAAGGTAGAAATTTTGTTACATCAAAAGCAGGTTGCAGATAATAATAAAATATAATAATACATCTAAAGACTGTATCTACACTTGCTATAACCTTCAAAGAAATTTCCCAATTATGCTGTATAAGCACATATGCATCTGGATAAATTAACAGAAACATCTGAATAAAGATCAATTAAGGGTACGAGGGATATAGTTCAGCGGTGTGTCTACCAGGCAAGCGCAAGATCCCGAGTTTAAAAAAAAATCAATGTACGTCAAGCTGCTACAAGTTATTTCTAGAGAGAGAATGGCATCACGTCGTGCAGAGTGGGTATAAAGAGGAACTTCACACGTCACTGTTGCATAATTTGTTTGAATTACTTGCATGCATTTTTCTTCAGATGCATTCACTCATTCAACAGACACCAAGCACTTGTCCCTACGCAGCCATCTTTCAGAACCAGGTCAGACAGTATTTCTTATCTCCCCTTTTCCTTGTCCTTGCAGACTGCACTGAGGATAGTCCTTCCTGTCCTCCTGCAGAGCAGGCGGATGAGAGGCAGGGCTCCAGCCTCACCATGAGGACTATTTCCTTAGAACATACTGATGACCAGAAAAAGCTGAGTGCCAGAAAACTAGGCCTCTCTAGGTCTTACTGCAAATACCAGCTCTCTGCACCACAGACTCCTGCTAACCAAAGTCTGCTCTCAGCCTCGGAAGAGATCGTGGTTTCTCTGAAAAGTAAACCCTTGACTCGTGAATTCAGAACCACATGTCTCCAAATCACAGGGTAAGGACAGGGAGCACTCTGCTCATTCTGAAACCCGAGGCCTTATTACCCCAAGGGCCTCCAGCTGTTTGAGGAACAAGAGACCCACAGCTGCCTGGGCTGGGCAAGGAGCACAAAACATTTGATAGGCGCTCAGACTGAAGGGCCTGTGTCCGCAACCACTGGCTGGAACCAGAGTCATCAGCCAGGGCACTCATTTGCAATCTTTGACCTCATTTGCACTGCATAACCAGGCATCAGGATCACTAACCCCTTAAGATCAGAGAAGACTAGTTAACACTAGTTAAGTATGTGGTCACGTGTGCCCTAGTCGACAGACGATAGGGAGGGGGTGGCCAAGGGAAAAAGCCAGTCCTAATATTTCACTTGCAAATCCCAGCAAGGGTGTAAGATGAGAGTAGGAAACTTTACTGTCTCTGAGAGCAAGGAAGTTATACAAATGAGTACATTTGCATGCCTGTCCTGGTCCCTAAAAATGACTTACCAGGCACAGGTCCCACTGCCCCGGGGCCCCACCTGGAACCCTACAGGCCTCATGGCTGACCTGGCCCAAGGTTTAGGGAAATTATTTGCCTTGGAAGCAATTATCATTGTCTCTAGAGGGAAAACACTATTTCCAAGGTAACTCATTTGAGATGTTGGTGTGTGAAAAATGAAGCACATAGGTGCATGAGCACATTACTATTAGTGTCTGGCCCAGGGAGGCCCCCAGGGCTTTATTCACAAGCAGTACAAGAGCACACAGGGTGAGGGTGAGCAAAGCTGCAAACGGCTACGACTTATGAGTGACCAAAGCAAGAACAAAGACGACAGCTTCATCCTGCTCTTTTAGCAGGGCCCCCAATTCCTAACTACAAATGAAGTGGGTCTGAAATATTACTTGGTAAGGCTTTTTAAATAGTAATGAACTAAAAAATCGGTGGGGAAGTATCTGCCAGACTATCTTCCCAAATTTTGACACTGGGAAGCCTCCAGGTTGAAGGGACAGGAAAGAGAAATTGGACAGAAACCTCTGGGCTCCTTAGGGGGGAAAACCAGATTTCTGAGTTAAAGGTCAAACTGAAGAGCAGAGTAGACAACAGCTCCCTCCAACCAGAAGACAGAAGGAAGGAGCTGCCTCAGAGAAGGTTGTGGCTCTGGTGGAGAGGCCAGGAGGTGACCCCATGGGGCTGCCTGCGCCATGCTGCTACCACCTTCGGACCACAGAACTGTGGCTTGTCAGCAGACCCTGGCAGCAGTGAGCTTGCTGTCTGCCACACCACTGCTTCCCTCAGCTTCAGCACAGGGATGCCACCACTCCTGTGCAGCACTCCATGGGGCTGGACCCATGCTCTCACACACCCACAGCCCCCAAGTTTTGGGTGCAAGCCTGAGAGCTCCTCACATCGAGTGGCACTTTTGCTCTGGAGTGAAGCCAAACATCTCCCCAAGAGACCAAACTGCTGACCTGCTGCAAGGGTGGCCTAGAGCTTGGCCTAAGTTTGCAAACACATGAGCTATGCTCAGTTCTCAAGAGGCCAGGCAGGGACAGGCATGACGGTCCACCCCAAGCCAGGCAGGATGTGAGGTCTCTGTCCAAACAGGCCAAGGAGCTGGTGTCCACTTCCTCTGACTCACTCATTTCTTCTATCTCAAAAGAGATAGAAGCCTGAGGCTCGGACACTGCCTGGGATTGGGGGACACGCCTCTGGAACAGGTGCTAGTGTCCAGGCACAGGCCAGAAAGGGAGGCTACTCGCTGCTGCACACATACACTCCATACCTCTCAGAAGTTCCCCAAGGGCAGAGGCTGGTCTTGGCCACCACTGCTACCTAAGCATGGGGAACAGAGAAGGCCCAGATGCAGAGGCCTGGTGTCAGGCAGCCTTTCCACCCTAGACCTAGTACTGCCATGGGAGCTGGAGCTGAGCTCCCTTCCGAAGAGCAGGTGGTCCCAAACTCATTCAGATTCTCACTGAGTTGCTGGGACCCGTAACTCAGGCTTCGAGAGGTACAGGCCTGGAATCCCAGCACTCTGGATGGCTGAGAAGGAACACGAGTTCCAGTTCAGCCTGGGAAACTTGATAACTCAGCAAGACACTGTCAGGTGGGGGACGTGTGCCACTCAGTGCCAAGGCTCTGGGCACAAAGAAGGCAAATCCAGAAGGGGTGGTATTGGCCAGGCTGAAAATGTAAAGGCTGCCCTCCTAAGCCCTCAGTCTCCACTGCTCAGGACTCTAGGCACGTTTTGTTTACAATCTCCTCAGTGAGACAGCCACTTTCCCCACCTCACCAACCTTACCCTCCTCCCTTGAATAACTGAATTTTCTTCACACCCTGAGTACCTCAACCTACCCACTCATCATTCACAGCCCTCTGAATTTCCTGTCTCCAACCCAGTCAAAGGAAAACCCCAAATTTACTGTTATTGTTTACCAACTCAACTGCCTCCTCACTCCAAGTGCGTAGACTCAGCTCAGTCCCGCCCAGCACACTCTCCAGCAGAGACTGGGGCTCCAGGGCACTCACACAGCACCAGCCCCTTCCATGAGTGGGGGTACTATCCTCACTCCCTACCCTCCTGTATCCAGAGCCCCCAACTGGCTGTGAGGCCCTGGACAACAGCATACCTCTCTGAGCCTGAGTTTCCTCCCACACAACTGAAGCAGCACTTCCACCCTCTTTGTGCCACCCTCACACCATACACGATACCTGAGTTGCCCCTAACCCCACTTCACAAAAGCTGGCATCTGCCTTAGGAGCAAGTCTGGACCACCCAACTTGAGAGTTCAGCGGGAGCAAAGTTAAGGATAAAGCATGAGCCAACATGCAAGGCTGGGGCGAAGGGAGAGAGGCACGCCTCAACCCCAGCCATCCGGGCAGCGAGCCAAGCCCAGGTTGGTGTCTCAAGGGCCACAAGAGCATCCTCCTAAGCTGTGCCAACCCCAGGAAGGAAACAAGACACTGGGTACAACACTGGGGCTCCAAGGACAAGAAGGCCATGAAACTGGCTTCTGTGGCACAGGAATCTCACAGGTGTGTCTCTAGTTCCTGGGCTTGTAGATGTCATTTTATGTGACATAACCCTGCAGACTGTAAGAACCCTGCAATGAGGGCATTATCTAGACCATTTGGGTGGACCCAATCCCATCATGTGCTCCTTCCTAGTCCAATGCTTTATGACCTTCACAGTGGCATGCCCCCCTGGTCTCCTCACTCACGAGCAAGGACAAACAGCCACCTGGCTCACCTTTCTCCAGGTTAGCTCTGTGGGTCACATGGATGAACTCACCAGGACGTGTGCTCTCCCTGCCTGATGGGGAGGGACAGTGATAGGGCCTATGAACCAGCACTTGCTCTAGGCTGTCCTGTAAGACACTTCACACCAACCTAGGACCTCAGTGCCCATCCACAGGCAAGGAAGAGGCCCAGAAATCCTCAGGTCTCCTCTGGCTTTGGGTCTGCCTGATCCCTACTGCCCCCTCCTGGAAATTTCCCGTATTACACCGACCTACTGCTTCCCTGATGTTTCCAACTGAAACAAATTGAACACTACACCCTCCTCTCGAGGACACATGGGTGGTCTCTTCAGGATGACAGTAACAGCACCTAGCAGTCGCTATCCAAGAGTCATGTGTCAAAAAGCAGGTTGGATCCAGAGTCAGTATTTGGCAAAGAGGAAGATCTCCCAGGTCCTCCTTGTCCATTGGACAGGGAGCAGTAGTTACTCCCCTTCCCCAGACACATGCCCCCGTAGAGGCCCTCCTTGCACCTCCAGGGCACCCGCTCTGTCCTTCCCCAGCATACTAAACCTCCCCATGGGTGGAAAGTGCAGAAGTCAGCGATCAAGGGCCCGAAATTCAAGAAAGAAAAAGGAAAACTTTCAACTATTAAATCTGTTTAGTAAAGACAATTTTGCTCATACAAAACAGTTTACAACAGTCTGAGTGCTGGACACCATCAGAGACAAGGTAGGTGCTGCACGCACACAGGGCCCTGTCCCCAGGCCCAGAGAGGACGCAGGGGCCCCTCCACCACCAACCCTGAGGAGGCACCCCCTTCCTCCCCAGAAGGGAGGGCAAATGCGGGACAGTAACACAGAAGACTCTCCCATGCTGCTCCTCAATACTGAAGGGGGAGCACCCTTCCTTCACAGGTTGAGTTGGGAGAGAGTAAAGTGGCTAATAGGCAGGGGCAGAGTCGGGACATCTTTGGTGCGAAGACTACCCCCATCCACTAGGCCACATGTGGAGAGGGGAGGAAGGGCCACCAAGAAACGTCCTGCCTACACCCACAAGGGGTAGCTGATGCTGCCCCCAAGCACGAATGCAAAAGCATCGCAGCCTGAGCAGCCCAGGCTCACCTGCCTGAGCAAAGAGGAGCCGCCCACTGAGAAATGGCTAAAAACCCAAGGAAATTGATAAGCACAGCTGATCATGGCAAGAAGGGGAAGTCCAGAGGCCCTTCAGAAGGTCAGCACCTCTGAGGACCAAGGACCAACACTACACTACACGGAAAGGGGCTCTGAGGGGTCCAGTCTTCCTGGTTGCTGCACCAGTTCCCAGTCACTCCCCTCAGCTCCCAGAACCCAGCTACCAGGCAGCCCACAGCCAGCCTGGCTCCAATCTGGACCAGTGTCCCAGGCACTTAGGCAGGCTCAGTACAGGCAGGGAGGGAGAGGCTCTGGAGCCCTGCAGCCCAGGCCCATTGAATGCACAGACAGTCCTAGGCACAGGTCTGGGCATACACACAATGCGCACACATGTACCCTCACCTGTCTGGCACACTGGTGAGGGCTGAGTGCTCCAGAAAAGGGACGGCAGGTAACCCCAGCCAGGGGATCTTGAGCTCCCAGAGTGCCTGAGCCAGTGGACTCTGGGTTGTAGTGGGAAACAGGGAGGGCAGCGAGACAACATAAGGACACTCCCCACAGCTGTTTCCACAGATACCCTGGCTCTATCCCAGCCAGACCTTTGCAGTACCAGAGGGAAAGGGGTCTGCTGGAAAGGAAGAGAATGGGATAAAGGACAATAAAAGATTTCATAAAAACTCTAAGTCAAATTACTAATAAAATTGCAAATTGAGCACAGGTTTGAGAGCACCTTGCTCCTGTCTCTCCACAGCCTCCCAGCCTCTCCTGCTCCAGGGCAGCCAGAACCAAAGGTAGAATTCAGCCACCGACCCAGTTCCAGCTCCACACAGCTGAGGAGGAGAGGAGGTGGAAGTGGACAGTCTGTATCTCTTCATTTAAAAAATATATTCATGTAGAGAGTTATTGCTTGTCCTCCACTGGGGCAAGAGACACAGCGGCTCAGTGGGCAAGGGCCGCAGCCTCCAGGGCCCGAGCTTTCTTCCGCCTCTTCAGAAGCAGAGGGTTCGATGCATCTTCAATCTTTTTTATCTTGATCTGCTCATAGTCGACACGCATTGTGGCCAAGGCACTGGTCATCTCCTCCTGAGGGCAGAGGCAACAGGAGGAAAGCACAAAGCAAAGGCAAGCCAAAGGACAGGAGAGGGGCAGGAGGTACAAAGAGGCATGAGAGATGAGATGAAGCAGATGGGGTGCAGGCGTAGGGTCAGTGTGAGGAGAGAAAAGGGCAGCCCAGTTAGTGCATCTGAGCAGGTGAAGGCAGTCACCCAGGGCTATACCAATAGAGTCTTCCTAGACCCTGGAAGGGCAAGAGTCCTGAACACAGTCAGGAGTTCTGGCTGGTCCTATCGTCACCAGCAGTATGACCTAAAACGGTCATGAACAAAGCCTCCCTTTTGGGCTTTGGTCTCCTTGCAAAACAAGAAGATTGTACCAGAGGAACTTTCAGATTCCTTAGAAACTTGAGCAGCAAGGGCTCACAGGAAGCAACCACTGTGAAGTCTCACAGGAATGCAGCACTTCTGCCTACTAGCCCTGTGTCAGGGAAGTGGCTCCCAGTCACTGTCCTTGTTGGGAGACAGGAGAACCACTCCCACTCCCCCACCCACACCACCCCCTCCTGACTTCCCCACCCCATCCACCTGCCCAGAACTACAGCCCAGCCCTCCCACCAGTGGTACCCTCACCTTGACATCCTCCCACCGCTCCTTGTCTTCCTTCAAGACTCGGCTGGTGTGTAGCGGGGTCTGGGGGACCTTTGTGGATTGCTGAGGAGATAGGGATTCCAGTGAGAGTAGGGACACACAAAGACCTGACCAAGGCTTAGCCCAAGGGAGGGTCCTTGCAGACCTCATTTCCCTGCCCGCCTGGCAACCCCAGGCTCACCATGATCCAGGGGTGGTTCATGAACTCCGTGATGGTCATTCTCTGAGTGGGCTCTGTTTTCAGCAGGTTCCGGATAAGCATTTTCACTGTTGAGTGGCAAAGGGGACAGGGATAAGGACAGTTCAGGCACCACTCCCTGTTCTGCTCCCTGCCAGTTTTCAGAGGACACCAGGCTCAAGGGGTTGGTACAGAGGTACTGGTCCCCAAGGACCAGTATGTGTGCTCAACACTCTCTAAAACCCCATAGCCCTCATCTGGGCCTTGACTCAGGCAGGCTCCACAAAGACAGGGCCCACCCTGCAGCATGAGACAGACCACCACATGTTCGTATGTGTGCGTGTGCATATACACATACACACACACAGGTACACAAAAGATCTTCCCCTTGTCCCAAAGACTGATTTCCTACCTTCCTCTGATACTTCTGACCACTCTGGGTTGGGAAATTCATATTGGCCCATTCGGATACGGGTCTTCATGCCCGGAGAGATGGCAAGGCCATGGTTAGAATAAAAAGGGGGATAACCACACAACCTGTGTCAGGAAGATGCAGAAAGAAACAAAGCAGGTGTTATTTAGGGGGCCTGTGCCAGAAATAAGATGAGAAACAGGTCCTATTCCTAATACAGGTTACAAAGAAATAGGGGTTCACTGTATAAGTACAAAACACAAAGCCAACATCTGGCCTAGGAACCTAACATACAAAGAATCTTAACCACTTTCTAACCCATTAGTTTCTGCCCACTAATTAGCAGTCAGAATTCACTAAGCAGGGAGGGAAGGGAGCATACGGGGGATTACCAGGGAATCCCCCATCCAAAAGGGTAATGGTAGCATTTGCCTCTTCCTCTTATCCTGGAGAGGCACAGGCTCCCCAAGTCTCTACCCCACCACAGCCCAGCACACCCGAGCCTGGCCCCCTGCCAGCACACTCACAGGATGTACATGATGACTCCCAAGGACCACATGTCACAGGACTTGTCATACTTCTCTGGGCCCAACACTTCTGGAGCTGCAAACCAAAGAGCACATGGTGGGCCTGGCCTTGGGAACACTGTGATCTAGCCCAGTTTCTCTGCAATGTTCCTGGTCCCAACTCTTCATCCCACCATGATGGACAGCAGCTGGGGTGGGAGGAGGAGAGTGAGACCCCTCTTCCAAGAGGAACCCTGCAGGAAGAATCTTAAGAAGAAAACCTTTGCAGCTGCTAGACTCTCAGACCTGCGCTGATGGCTTCATCTCATAAACATGCTTTGGAGCCAATTCTGTGCCCATCAGCTAAGACAACACAGCCACATCTAACAGAATGTGATGGAGATGCTGGCTCTTCTCAGGTGGACTATGCAGGCAGACAAAATTCTGCCATAAACTCAGCAGGTGACTCCTTCAGCTTCTCAGGCTTGGCTAAATTCTGAAAGCCCTACTTCTTGTGGTGCTCCACCAGAACCAGCAAGGCCCACAAGAACACAACTCCCTTAGGACCTGTGGGCCCCTGGAGTCTGTAAAAAGAGGGGTGAAAAAAGTCCTGGACTCACCCACATAGTATGGTGTGTAACAGGGAGTGGTCAAAGAGTTGTGGCTGGTGGTTTCCTTGGCAAAGCCAAAATCAGTGAGTTTCAGAATAGCGTTAGGCCTTTTCGAGGTGTATAAGAGATTCTCTGGCTACAGAAAGAGAGATGAATAAGTAATAACCCTGCTGATTCTGAGGGAGCCATCCCCCCAGCCACCTCTACACTGACAAAGGAGCACCGCTAGCACTGCTCCACACAGCCAGGCCTGCCTTCCACGGCTGACAGAAGAACATCTGGAGACATGAGGCCAACCCACGGGGCTGTGGTGAGGACCACAGGACAGAAAAGCCCAGGGTGTGAAGGTGGTGTACTGACAGGGAGAACCACAGCCTGGACATGGCCAGAAGGCATCACTGCTAGTCTGTGGTCTGGCCATGAGCAAAGTACAGGCCCACAGGGCAGAAAACGGCACACTGCCCTGTTCTGCCCTCAGGACGGCCTGACTCTGGCAAGCCCTCTCGGTGATCACAGCTCCAATCCCACAGCCTCCCAGTACTCAGGCACAGCTGGAACCTTGACATCCCGGTGAGCAATGTTGATTGAGTGCAAATACTGGATGGCCTCGCCAATGCTCTTCATGATTTCTGATGCTTCTATAGCAAGTGGAGAAGATAGGAGTGAAAGAGAGTCACAAAGTTGTGTCATTCAGTTTCAAAACCCCAACTTTAGTCCCACCCTGTGCAACCCGAGGGCCCCATACCTATCTCCCACTCCAGAAATAAAGAAGCGAGGAGACACCTAGACCAGCTGAGAGACCCACCCTGGCAGGCAGCAAGTGGAAAGGCAGCAGCGTCTCACCACCACACCTGCCCAGGCCACCCCAGGACAGACCCTTCCCACCTCTTTCTGTGAATGCTTGGTCTCCTCGGTCCTGAATTCGGCTAAAGAGCTCTCCACCATCCAAACTGAAAGGAAGTTGCAGTGTAAGCTTGGGAACATAAACCCACCACCGTACTCCACTCTTCAAAGGACTGGCAAGCATTTACATTCCAAGCGTCAGGGTGTCCTCTGGGAAGGGGCACCTGAGCAGGAAGGGGATAGGCTGGGTGAGACACAGCAGGTTGCTTACCACTCCATGACAATCAGCAGGCACTTCCTCCCTGCATACAGGTTCTCGTAGACATCCACAATGCGTACTATGTGGGGGCACTGGGAGGCCCTCCAGTGCAGCTCCACCTCCCTGCGGGCCTTGGGACAGTCCTGCAGCATCTGCAAGCCAAATACCACCTGAGCAATGCAGTCTCTGAAGGGCTGGCACTCTCCATGGTCCTGCTTCACACCCCAGTCCCAGCAGAGGCACTGTCAATGACACACCCCAAACTCCCACTCCTCCCACAGTAGCTTTCCTGGCTTCTCTTTCTAGATAGATCTTGAGAGGACTTTGCAGCAACTCCATCTGCTCTACAGGAAACTTCAAAAGGACCACTGCAGGCCTCAACAGCAAGGTGGAGATCAGCCCTCCCTGAGCTCAAGGCCTGATGCATACAGAAGGTAGCAGCAGCTGTGTGGAGGGAAACATGGGGTAAGGGATGTGGCAAGAAAGAAAGGCTGGGAAGAAACAAAATAGTAAGTGAAGAACGACCCAGAGAGGGAAACTCTGGGCTGGTGAGATATCTCAGCAGTCTAAAGCACCTGCTTAGGAAAGCTTAGGCAAGCTTAGGCAACCACAGGGACTGTGGTTCAATCCCCTGCACCACATGCTGCGCCAGCCACACCCCCACCCCCACCCCCAGGGCAGGCTAGGCCAGCCATAATACAAATAAATAAACAAACAAACAAACAGAGAGGGAGACTCTAGATCCAGCAAGAAAGGCATCTCCAAAGATGCGTAAACCCACACAAAGCAAGCCTTCTTTCTGCCCATGGTTGACTTCACTGAACACAGGGCCCCCAAGTGAGGCAGGCTGGGTTTCAAGCAGAGTTCTTAACGCATCTGCAACCCATGGGTTACACAGCTCACTGGCCTCACCTGCATCCTCTTCCTTCCTAACCAGCCACATAGGGTCCTGAAGGTCACTAGGCCTTCCCCAGGCTCAGGGGCTGAATCATGGACAATGGAAGCCAGGCTCATTACCTCAGGGCTTTCACTAGTGACTGGCTTACAAACAGACCTAAGGACCAGCTAACCCAGAAGAGATTTATAGGAAATCTATACTCTGAGAAGCCACTACAAAACAGGACAGGGACTACATCATCACACCTGCAAGTGATAGGACAATGCCAACCACCTTGGTACTGTTAAGGGAGCCTCCAGTCATTGATGAGAACAAAGCTATCCACTGAGGAATCAAAAGAAGATCTTGCTGCCATCACTGAGAATCGCTTGTGACTTCTTTGTGGCACAATAAACTTTCCTGACTGCTTAAGTTGATTTTAGCAGGATATTTTTATTGCTTTTAGTCAAAAGCATCTTGATACCCTCTCCTTTGTAAAATGGAACGACAACATCACCTTCACAAAAATGCTGTGAGGGCTAAGTATTTTTGCAGAGTGTCAGTATGTGCTCAATAATAGCTGTCATTTTTTAATAGTATCTACTAAGCAATAAGTAGATGCCAAAGATAATTAAGACAATGCTCAGAGAGACTTTCCTCTGTGGGATGGCAAGATCAGCCCTGCCTAGCACACACTCCAACTGCCTGCGATATTTCACAGCCTGGAGAAAGGGAAAGAAAGGGAAAGACGGAAAGACAGAGACAGACAGACAGACAGACAGACAGACAGACAGACAGACAGACACCGAGAAGGGAGAGGCCTGGGGACCAAACAGCCAGCCAAGAGAGACATGGCAAGTACTGTGTAATGACTGACACAGAGCAGCACTGGTGGGGGGAAAGGGTAGCAGGGTATGTGGCAGGTAGAGCATGGAGACTACTGGCAAACAGGAATCCCCAACAATAACAGCTGCACACATTTATTATACGGCCCATATGGCTTTTTCTGACTATACCACAACTACCATCTTACAAGAAGAGAAAACTGAGGCTCAGAGAAGTAGCAGCCCAAGGCTGCATTTCTGGGACAAGACAGAATCAACATTGGAATCTGGGGCTTAAAAATCCCAAGCTTTCCCACCATAACCAACCAGCTCTTTAGAGGAGGTTAGAGGATGAAACTTTTCAGAGCAACTCTGTGGGGCAACTCCCCAAAAAGGTGTGCAGGAGGAATCAACACCCAGATAGGCCATGGTGCCTCGACACCAATACAGAGGCAAAGTCTCTGTGGAGTCACACTGCCATCTTGTGGCCACAAGTCCTGAGCTCTGCCACTTTCCACTTCATCCGGACAGCAGGAAAAAATGTACTCTACTATCCCATGCTCCAAGAGGACCAGAAGGAGGCACTGGCCAACTTGAAGTGTACATAATTTGATTCAACAAGCAGTTACTGAGCTCCTAAGACAGGCCATGCATTTTATGCTGAAAGTGAAAACCAAGCACGCGAGTCTTCATCTGAAAGTTCAGGCTTATGAAGAAGAGAATGGAAAATACAACAGAGGGCAGAGACAGTAAATGTTCACAGCCTGGCTCTTCCAGGCTGCAGGTAAGAAGCAGCCACCCATGGCAGGATTCCACAAAAACCTCCCTCCACACCCACAGAACAGATAGCTTCTCAGGAGAACAGAGTGAGCCACTATCACAGGTGCTTAGGAAAGAGGCAAAAGAAACCCTATGCTAAAGGTACAGGAGTTGGAGTTAGGAATGACCAACTCTCACACCCTGGAAACTCTATAGTTTGGGATTCAGGGACACAAACGACTGGGATCAAACATGACCCAAGCAAGCACTGGTGTCCACTGCACAGTGCAGGTTTCATATCACAGACCAGTGCAGGAGAGGCAGCCTTGACCAAGCACACAGTCAGCAAAGGGGAGGCTATGCGTACTCCCAGCAATGTGATGCACTCATTCTTCCTGGCAGAGTCTCTCTAAAAGGCCAATAAAAAATTTTCAGTGAACTCAGCATCAGCATCATGGTGTATACTTCTAATCTCAGGATTCTGGAAGACTGAGGCGGGAAGATCACAAGTTCAAGCCCAGCAACTCAGATAGATAAAAATGAGCTGGGGGTATATCCACAGTACCACCAAAAATTGTTTTAAGGTTTTCAGTAAAAAAAAAAAAAAAAAAAAAAAAAAACTTTAATGCTTCTAACCAATGGGATAATGGTTGTGAGAGCACACAGCTTCCAGCGCAGCAGTCATGAGGGCTCTCCATTGCCCTCTAAGGGTACGCAGGACCAGAGGCCCAGGGAGGAAAGCTAAAAGCTGTCAAAGTGTTAGCCTCCTTCCTATTATCTTGTTTGGAAATTTTGTTGTTTTTATTTTTTTCCTTTTTTTCACTCTTTAAAATTTAAAAAAAAAAGCTGGGCACGGTAGTGCACGCCTGTAATCCCAGCATTCAGGAGGCTGAAGCAGGAGGACTGTTGTGAATTTGAGAACAGCCTGGGCTACAAAAAGAGCTCAAGGCCAGCCTGAACTGCATAGCAAGACTCTATCACAAAAAGATTAAAAAAAAAAAGTTAAACTTACTAAGAGGCTGTCACTAAATGATTATCTATTTACCACTAGAAGGCACTTGAGCCCTGATCTGGAGTTGTCATTTTGGGATACCACAGCCTGGGTGGGAGAGGTCAGGGACTCTAAACCAGCTTTAAGCTTACAAGGTGGAGGCAATGATCCTGGCCTGGCCGCTCCCTCACAGAGCCCTTGTATCTCATAAAACAAGCCATTACAGTATGCTGTTACTGGAAAGGTGCTCAGCACTGCAAAGCAGCAGCACTTGCTGTGGGTAGGTGGGAGGGAGGGAGGGAGGGAAGGAGAGCTCTATGAACTGAGGCTGCAGCCTGCAAGGCTGCAGGCTGGGTTCCTGCCTTTGGCTGGGAACCAACACCAGCACATGCGCTGCTCTCTCAGGGAGGACACAATGCCCCAGACAAGCGCAGGACCTGGCGCCTGGGCTTGGAGCATTCCATCAAGTTCTGCTCTTTCTGCTTGAGAGGTTTTAAGACCACAGATCCAGGCCAAAAAAAACTGAGATGTCATGCACATCACCCTGAGGTTCACACAGACATGTCACCTCCAACAGGAGCAGGCTGGTATAGAACAATGAACCTGGGCTTTAGAATCCCCAAGTGTGCAGTCCCAGGCCTGCATTCCCCAGATGGGTTGGGGGAACCAATCTATTTCACCTGTCACGCTAGATTCAATTTCCTGAAATAATATCCTTCAAGGTGATTGAGAAACACTATTATACAGAGTATTTTTCTATTTTTTAAAAAAGGTACAAGTTTTCATTTTTATACTTCTCCCCCACTTGAGTTTATAAAGATCAAAACTGAATTTAACTTGTTTAATCCCTCCCCTTTTCCATAACACATCGTTCAGTGGTAGATGTGCTAAGTTTAAAGAGCATATTTCCTCCTGTTGCTCCTATGACCTGAAGTCCCACAGAACCCTCCCCTGAGGTGACTGAGAGCGGAGATATAAGCAGGTCTGCCTGACCCTCTCTGCAGGAAATAAACCTCCCAGAGAAGGATCTTAATACTAAAAAACACAGTAACAACTTCCCAGGACCCTCACCCAAAACAGGTAATTGACATCCACTGGGCACAGGTTTAACCAGAAATCTTGGCTACATTTGAAAAGCAACCAGAACACAAAAGCAAGAGTTTTGCATTGGTCAGGCAAGCTGGACAGCATCAGTGGCAGAGCACAAAGTGGCACAGACACCTACAGACAGTGTGGGGGAAAGCCCACAGAAGGCCGAGGGAGAGAAACCAAGAACATGCTCATCTAGTACAAGTAGGGAACCCGATGGATGGTGGCCGCACTCCCAGCCAGGTCAGAGGGAGGGAAGACAAGCAAAGTCCACTGCTGGGAGCCACCAGCAGAGTAAGCTAGGGTAGCAGGTGCAACCAGCAGCCCCAAGTCACATGGACAAGATCCTGCTCCTCTGGCATGGACAAGGGCAATGGGGGCCAAAGGGCCCAGGACCAGAGCTCTGAGGGCCGAGACTACACTGCAAAACCACAGGAGAAGCCAGAAGCCACTGAAAGGCGTAAGCCCGTGCTAACCTTGGCACCAATACTAGAGTTGACTCAGCCTACGTAGTTTCCATCTGAAACCCTACTGCACTGTGGACAAGGTCAGCGTGCTTTGACACTGTGCCACAGCCAAGGCCACCTTCCAAGTATGATGGAGCTGGGACCAGGCCACAGGGGCTACAACAGGGGGGGTGATCTCCTGGACAGCAGCAGTGACACTCAGGAGCTGCTCACGGGCACTTCCAGGCTTCTCTGGAGGGCCCTCACTTTGGGTTGAGAAGGTTTCCCTTCTCCCCTCCACTGGAAAAGGAAAGAAATACAGGGCCTGGGGCCTAAGGCGATGCTCATCAGCAAGGAAGATATGAGGACAAGGTTGGGAAGCACTAAGCCAAGTGATCAACCAAAGTTCTTAAGACTCCGTGTGTCTCATTTTCTTCATCTGTTAAATGGAATAGTAAAATTCCTTACACCTCAGGGAGTTACTATATTAAATGGCTACACACACACGCACACACACACACACTACATAAAACCAAGAATGGTGCTTGGCATGTAGTTAGCACTGCTTTAGTGTTTGCTGTTACTATTCTGTTTCCTGGCTTCCTGAGCTAGTCCTACTGGGATGGACAGCTGGTATCCCAATCATGCCTGGTGTTATTAATAGCTCTAGGTCCTAGGTGGTGGAGGACCCAGGAAACTGGTCCAGAAGAAGGAGAGAAGGTGGTTTTGACATCAAAGTCCTTGAGCTCCCACCTGACACCACCAAAACTGGACAGCTGGAGGTGGGGGTATGCACGTAACACGAGAAGAAAGGCATTCCTCTCCAAGGCTGATTCTGATTTGGTGCCAAGGATGATGCAAAAGCCTGATTCAGGAGCCATACAGGTGGCTGTATTGTGCACACTGTCATGCTAGATTTCTGCATGCCCCAGAGACAGCTGGGGGGTTGGGGGGAGAGCCCTATGCATCACGCATTCACCCTCTGAAGCTTTGAGCCAAGCTGTCCACTCCTATCTCTGGACCACAGGCACCACTGCTGCACACATGGAGGATGGCTGGCTTGGCCCTTGCGAGGTGAAGGTGGGAGCGCAGCCACTGTGTGTGGTGCCAGCAATCTCCCAATTGCACTGTTGCCATGGGCAGCAGCCAAGGTGGGGGTGAGGAAGGCAGGAAAACGGCACAGAGCTCCCACAGGCTGTTACACCCACCTCACATCCACCCTCGGAGGGAATGTCCTGATGTGCACAGATCTCCCATTAAAGGAGGATTCATTTGAGGCCATTTGCAGCCTTTCAGCCAGTTGTCCATGTCAGGCTAAAATGTGAACCCTGTTCTTGCTGCTCCTTCAAAACTCCCTTCCTAGAATCTCATGGATGGCAGAGACTGCAGCATCTGCCCAGAGCTGTATAGGAAGGACAACAACAGCCAGAAAAGGAGGCTGAGAACGACTCTGGCACAAACACCCTAATGTTGAAATTCCACTTGCAAAATTTTTTCCTACTGTTAAGGGCATACACAAGCCCAACAGTTATGCACCTTAATAGAAATGTCTCATAAACACAATGCCCAGCAAGAAGTGGAAGAGTCTGATTTTTGAGAAAGTAAGAGCTGAGGTTACAGCCTGAAAGACTGCAAGCTGGGTTCCTGTCTTTCATCATTTATCTCTGAATATATTGCATCTATAGTCATGGAAATGATGTTTCACAAGAGTACTAATGAGACAATTCCCCTACTGTCTATCAAATATTGGCCAGATTCTCAGTGACCACCTTTGTCACTGTCTGAGGTAGCACACTATTCTTTTGTAGCACAAATCCTAATCTGTGATTGATTTTAATTTACTCATCAGAAAGTAGCTAATAGTAAGCAAAAAAGCAAGTTATAAAAACTTACATATTCCCAGTGATCTGGGTCTATTTATACTATATAAATGTATCTGTACACACACACACACTTTTATGTTTTGTATGCTTACATGTATAAAACAGAAAGGACATCAATATTCAGTAAGTTAATAGTAATTATCTCTGGAAGACAGAATTACAGATGATTCAGTTTAATATATATTCCATTTGTGTATTTGGTACAAGGTCTCACTATGCAGCTCAGACTTGTGATCCTATTTTCAGCCTCCCCAGTGCTGGGATTATAGGCATGCACCACCACGTCAGGACTGTCACTGGCTCAGTGTGCCCAGGGGCAGGGGTGGGGCCGGCATGACAGGTGGGACCAGGGATCAAACCCTGGTCCCCACGCTTGCCAAAGCAGGCACTTAGTCCACTGAGCTATCTCGCCAGCCCTCCTTTATTATACTTTTACTTCCTAGATGATTCATAATTAGTATCTAATACTTTATAAAAAGACAAAGAAGCTTAGCTCTCCAAATTTTATTCTGAGAGTGCCATCCATCCCTGGCCTTATGACCCACAGGCATTGTCTGTCTGGGGCTCCTAAGCAATCCTGCAAAAGCTGCTCCAAGTCTGCAAGCCACAGAGGTCCCTGTAGAGTCTCGAGCAAAAAAAGTAGCTCATGGCCCCATCCCCTGCCCTCTCTACCAGACACAGCTTTTCCAGGGAAAAGCAAACTCTGCCTGGCTCCAAGGCCTCTGGTTCTCTCCTCTCAGCCAGAAGCCTGGGAACTGAGCCCCTGTGGCACCGAATTAGCCAAGAAAGGAAGCACCTGAAGAAATCACGAGACCACAAACCCAGGGATTGTCCCTACATCACCTACTTCTGTTGAGTTGCTCTATCTAGAGCTCCCATACTTAGACCTACAGCCAGAGAGTGTAACAGGGGAGGCACATGGCACCCGATCCCACCTACACAGAATGTCCCCACTCAGCAAAACCTGGAATACCCTGCATGTGCCCATACTGACCTAGGGGGTATAAGGATAACTCAGAGCAGAACCTGTGCTCACAGGGGACTCACATCATAGCACAGAAAGGACATGACAAACAAGTTCCAAAACAAATTTTTGGTCATACAATGTGATCTGTGCAGCAAAGGAAACAGTTCTGCCACATATATAGGATTGACGGTG
This sequence comes from Capromys pilorides, assembly GCA_004027915.1. Taxonomy (NCBI): domain Eukaryota; kingdom Metazoa; phylum Chordata; class Mammalia; order Rodentia; family Capromyidae; genus Capromys; species Capromys pilorides. The sequence goes on along the minus strand of PVKN010001903.1, from coordinate 22,869 downwards.
AGGATCTCTCATCATTCTCAGATTACAGACAGCCCTACAAGGCTGCAGCTGCTCATCCAGCTCAGCTCTGGAACATGAGCAATGTCAGGCAGACACCTGGCTAAACTACTCATTTTCCTCTCTACCTACTAGGGGGATCAAGGAGTATGTCCTCCTTCCAGAATTCTGCACTGCTCACAGAGGATCTGATGCAACTTTATCAGAGAGCCGATGTAAACAGAAATTTAACAAGATATAAAAGCCGCAGAAAGACAAATAAGATACACAGAAGCTCTGCCCTTCACATTGGCTTACACATTCCCACATAATTGATGGGAGGCAAAGATAATTCTGTATTTGCTACTATGAAGAATATCATGCGGAGAAAAAACCCCACCTAAAACAAAACACCTGACAATGGGATATCCCAGTAATGACTGCCCTAAAACACCCTGGCAGGAAGACAGGCCACCTCCACTGAAGACAGGCCACCTCCACTACCCTCACAAAAAGCTGGAACTCAGCAAAAAGCCGGAACTCAGCAAAAAGCCAAAAGATTTTTTTTTTTTAAAGTCACATGGTGAGTAACGAATTTTCTAAGTACTTGCAACAGAAGGTGGATAAAGACTAAACTTTAACAAATCAATTGCAAAAGAATAACAACCTAATATAAAAATGGCTAAAAGGGAAGAACAGACAGTTCAAAGAAACAGGAACACAGGCAGCCAAAGGAAAGATGCTCACTGCAATTTGTTAAGAGAAATGTTTAGAAAAACAAGGGTAATTTCACTAGGCTGGCAAAACTTAATGTTTGACCACAACTCACAGATTTATGCAAAAAATTTGGGAGAAAAGTCACCCTTCTCATAAACTCACTCAACAGAAATGTAAGTTATAAGTTTTTGCAAGAATTTGGTAATATCAAAAGTATAAATGTTGAAATCTGGACCCAATAATTTACCCGGCCAGAAATCTATCTTACAAACTGCATTCATAAAAATTTTAATGGCAAAAAGCTGGTGATAGCATAAAGGTCCACCAATAAGGAAGTGGTCAGATAATAGACAGCAAATCCACACACACAACAGAACGTCATGCACCCTTGTAAAAGCAGGAGGCTCCTCCCCGCCCCCCCATTCTGGACAGAACAGAGTGTTATTAAATGGGAGAACAGATAATGAACAAAGTAACAATTTGGCTTTATGGTTAATGTTCTAATTTTTTAAACGTTACTCTTTATTTTTCCTGTACTAATAATTGGACTTAGGGGCCCTGTACATGGCTAGGTGAATATGTTACCACTGAGCTGTGTTATCAGCTCTTTTTATTTTTTATTTTGACAGAGGATCTTCGTACATTGCCCAGTTTATCCTCAAATTTTTGATCCTCCTGCCTCAGTCTCCTAAGTAGCTGGGATTACACATGTGCGCTGTCATATCCAGCCTGGTATAAAACAAGTACCAGCCACACCAAAGTTAATTAGTAGTTTATTATTAGAAATTATAGTAATATGGGTGATATTTTCTTTTGTGTATTTTTAAAATTTCCAAACCTAAAAAAAGGAAAGTACTAAGTAGAACGTATAATTCTCTTTGTGTAGCTTCCTTGTTACAATTTATATTGTAAGACAAGAGAAAGGGTATAATAGAGATTCGTGACTGCTTAAATTTTTCTGGAGGAATTTTTTAAAAAAGTTAATAATGCTAAACACCAGGAAATAGATACTAGAAAGAGGTGTATATTCTTTTTCCCTTTTCCCTTCATATTTTATGTACTGCTTGAATCTTCAGCATCCACCTAAATTTCTTTTCACAAAATCAAAGTTGTGACTGATATGCAATGTATTTCAGGCTTTTCATACAAACCTGGCCCAAGATGGCAATGCAGTTACAGACAGCCTGCAGACCAGCTGTCTTTCCTGCTGAAAAGCAGGGGAATAGAGAGGAGGGTTGACACTGTGCCACAGGAGGAAGACAGGCCTGGTGAGGCTGTTCTCAGGAAGGCAAGACAGTTGTGATGGCAGAGGGCAGCTGAGGCCCCAAACCGCCACTAAGCACTGCTGACCTACGAGGAAAGGAACACTGCACACAGAGCCACGCAGGAACCTCGGCAGAAAACCAAACAACTGGGGGACCCAGATGTTGCTATTTCTTCCAGGAGATGATTCAGATTTTGAAAGAAAGAAGGGCACTTACATTTATGCCACACACATCATGTGTCAGGTGCACTTTGTATATAGAAAACATTGCTGTACTAGAACTTCCTGGAACCAGTGCTGCAGAATACAGTCCCTAGCTGCCTCCCTTGGATAGATATGTCCACCAAGGCCCAATGAAGCAGCCTGTCCAAGTCCACCCAGCTGGTAAATGACAAAGCCAAGACTCAAACCCAATTCAGACTCCAGCCTCCAGATTCGACTGATTGAGCAATTTAACCTTCAAAACAAAGGCAGCTGAGCTACTACCATGACTTTACTACGGACCTGCTTCACCCTGCTAAATGCCTCCTGTCCCTCCTATTCCTAGGCAGGCCTGTCCTACTTATCTCCACAACCTCCTGTGCAGTGCCTGGCACAGAAGCCATAGTAACACTTGCTGATTAAATGGGCAGATTGTGCATTAGAGCAACTTCACAGGCTGTGGCTTCCAGTAAAACATGGGCATCTATCCCTGGGAGACAGGGTTGATGGGGGATAGCAAGAACACACATGAAACTTTCCAAGTAGGATTTAAACTATAACTTGTATGGCAGGAAGAGAAATACCATGTTCTGTAAACAACTAGGTCCAACTCTTATTTTTTTTAAATGTATCACTTATTTAATGGTGTTCGTAGTAAGAAATTTAGAACATTAATTTATGAAGATAAATTCCATTTTTCAGAGCAAAAATGGATCGCAGTTAGTCCCAGATCTGAGGAATAGCTTTGAGTTTTGCTAAAATCTGTGAGTCCACCGCTTTCTGATCCACCTTGTGCTGCTCTGAAATCTCTTTCTCAGTGTTAAGATTCTCACCCTCCTGGTGTCTGGGTTTCCACAGCTTCTTCTTGAAGTAAGCATCAGTGAGGTATTTGGAGATTTTCACTTTGCTGGCATCAATTTTTGTACAGGTGGCAATGACAAATTTCTGGTGTGTTCTTCATAGAGGAACATGATTATGGCTAAGAGGCTCGGTCACAAGTAGCAAGCTACTGGCCAACTGCTTCAGGAAGACCACTCTCTTGCCTCTGTGACACCCAATGAGGATAATCAAGATGGTGCCAGGAGTGATGCTAGCTCAAAGCTTTCTCACATGATGACTCAAGGGTTTCTTGCCATGGTTTAAGAGCTTTCAGGGCACATCTTCAGTAGGGTAGTATCCAGGCATTTTTCAAAGCTTAACCACCCGGGTACCTCCATTCTTGTCCCCACTGACTGGTTTTGCAAATGTAACAAGAACTTTCCCCTATTTCTTCTCAGCCTTTAATTTAGCAGCTGTGTACTTTCTCTTGTACAAAGGCTTTCTGGAATACAAAGCAGAACGGGAGTATCTACCAATTCTAACCAGCACAGGATTTCGGCTGTAGTGGGTTTGCACCTTCTTGGGACTTTTTTTGCCTTCACCTTACTCTTTTTATCAGTACCACTGGCAGAGCCTTCTTGGCTTTAGGTTTCTTCTCTTTAGTGTCTAGCTTCTCAGTTTTTTCACCCACCATCTTGCAAGATGAGAAAGAGCTAAATCCAACTCTTAAAAATCTAGAGATTTTTCTAATTAAAATGGAAAAGTGTTGCTTCTGGCTTAAAGAGCCTCATCAGTTTGACCCTGCACAATGGCCAAGCAAAGTTAAAATTTTAATTTGAAGTGATAAACAGTCTCATCTTCATGTCCCAACCTAGCAAAAGTGAGGTTCCTGGCATGTATATATATCTAAGTCAACAGACCTGGTGAGAGGTGGAGGGGAGGAGAGAAAGGCAGCACACACACATGTGCATATGTACAAACACAATTCCACGCAGCTAATATTGGAGAAGAGCTGGTGATGAGGAAAGGGATAGCGTTAGAAGATAAGAGCATTACCTGTGAGAACACAGGAGAGACCACCTGGGGAGAAGAGCAAAAGACATGACCTACTCTACCATGCAGTTAGCAAAAACAGCCCAGACAGAGCACTCAAGTCACATTACAAACACAGGGTGTCTCTGACAGAGGTGAAATTGTTTCTGCTAGGAGCTGGGCCCTTGATATATTCCTATCTTACTAAGATGCTACCCCTTACCCAAACTGAGGATCTAAGTATTACTCTGAACTAAATTTTGACCAGGAAGGAAAATCTAGCAAATTATGTTTAAAAGCATATAAGTGCACAGACAAGCACATGCATACTCTCCCTCTCCACCTGTCTCCCCTCTCCCCACCACAGTAAAAACAATAACAACAAGAGCACCACATTGGGAGGAAGTAACCTTGATAATTTAATTCAAAATAGAAAAGAAAAAAAGAAAAATCCCAGAGACAAAACCAATAGCTTAGCCTAGACACCAATACCTAACAATGAAAGAACAAAGCAGCATTGTTAATGATCCCTATTGCTAATGATCCCTAGAGGAAATGTGTTTGGAAAAATTCACCCTGAATGTCTAACAGGTGAATTCTGCTGGTCTAACACCATAATCCCCTGAAGAAGAAAGCAGGAGGCAGCAACCACAGGTCCAGCCACAGCATGGGGAGAACTGAAGAGCTCAGATACTACAGGATGTGCCCAAAGACACAAGCAACAGCCTGTAAGCCAGGACAGACCCCAAGAGAGGACATAGGTTCACAATATATTACCAGAAGCATACATCCAAAGCTATAAGATGAAAGGGTTGGGGAGATGGGAGGCATTCAAAGACCAAAAGGACATAGAATGGGGGAATGTGCATCTACAGTACATCCAGGCTTTCTGTCAAGAATGCTCTTCAAGGGCTGGCCTGATAGCTTAGCGGACTAAAGCGCCTACTGAAGCAGAGCACAATGGCCAGGGTTCGATTCCTGGGCTGCCACACCACCACCCCTGACCCGCCCCAGGGTAAGCTGAGACAGCAATAGAGCCTGGGCATAGTGGCAAACACCTGTAACCCCAGCACTTGGGGAGGCTGAAAACAGGAGAATCATTATGAGTTTGGTCTGTGTAGTGAGACCCTACAGACCCTGTCTTAAATATAGTAAAAAAAAAAAGAATACTCTTCAGATTAAAGCAAGCTGAACATGTATAAACACACATGTGAATTTTTTTTCCAGCATCAGGCTGGCTGATGTTTAATCCTTCATGATATATGTATGCTCTTAAGGAAACCTCAAACCCAAGCTAGATCAAAACCACCATGTCCTCACACAACAAGGAGTTACAAAATGTTAATCTTGGAAAAACAACATCCTACGACGCAGCAAGAAGCCTTGGGTGAGGCTCCAGAGAATCACTGGCAAATGCTCAGCAGCCCTAACGTGGAGCAGGTGGATACCACTCAGTCACTTGGGACTTCCAGCCACTAGGCCAGTGGTGGGATCTGATGGCACACATGCAACCGTAGGCTGTACCACTGAAAGCTCTAGAAAGTTTGACAGCACTGCAACAGACTAAGTACTCAGGCTTTGAGACCTCACAGGCTAGGCTGGGGGAAAGGGCACCACAGGGACAGGAGGAGGCATAGGTAAACAAAATCATTTTTAAATGTGCTGACTAGCCAGGCATGGTGGCACACTTGGGAGGCTGAGGCAGGAGGATCAGTGCAAGTTTGAGATCAGCCTGGGCTACAAAAGTGAGCTCAAGGCCAGCCTGAACTGCATAGAGAGACTCTGTCTCAAAAAGACAAAAAAAAAAAAAAAAGTGCTAAGAGGATATAAGGAAGGGATAAGCAAGGTGGACTCGGGAATGTAACAGCCACATCTGGCAAAACGCTAAAACTGATCATGAACTGGACCTTCACCACCCAACCTGGACTCCCTGAGAAACCATGGCAAACTAGCTTCATTTCCTTTTTACTAGAATGAAGTTATATACCAAAAGAATGTCAGACACAGAGGCTTTCACTTCTATAAAGCACAGTCTGCTGCCAAATCTTTGGGATGACAATGAAAGAGGATGTAAAATGACAAAGGATTTAGAAGATATTTGCAGTGGCAATAAATGACCAATTATAAGGTGGTGTTTAATAGCTTGAGGAAAGGTTGCTAAACACTGACAAAGCTGAACCCACTGTCCTTTCCAATTTGCTCCAGGACCTCAGTAAATTGCAGTGACATCAGCATCCAGTCAGGCTCCACCATGAAGTATTCTATCTGAGCCTCTAGTACTCCCTCCTTCTGCCACAGAACAGATCCAGGTGCAGCTTTGGAAAAAGTCCAAAAGACCCCTACCCACTCTTGCTGCTCTGTGACTGCAACCTAACTGGCTTCTAGATGGCTTCTATTCTAATACATCCAAGGGGTATCTTCTGATAGGCAAATCTGAACAGACATTTTCTTCCTTAAACATCTCCAGTGCATAAAGAATAAAAACCAAATTTTGAATTTAGTCTTTCCCAGCTCCTACGCATATCATCTGTATCCTTATCTCCAACTTCCCCTTCATGAATGACAGCAAAGGCTCTGTCAGAAGCCAGACTGCCCAGGCAGTACTCCAGTACTGCCACAGTGCCCTATACTTACGCTAAGTTGAATTTCATAACCTCTAACAAGCCAAGTCTTCTGATTACTCCAGTCTCTACATTCTTCAAAGACCAGCACAAATGGCAACTGCCTGTCAAGTCTTCTTAACTACTTCTTGGCAGAATTAACTCCTCTTGACCAAGAGATGGAGTGAGACAAGAAAGACAACAGGAGGATACAAAAATAATAAGAGATGTCCTATGCACATGTACCAGCTCCCCACAATGAATGTGCATCATTGTAACATATACTAATAAAGGATAAAACAAAATATGCATTCTTTCCTCACAATGTATTCCCATTATCGTTTAGATCTAAAATATCTCCCAAAAGTCTCAAATGTTCAAAGATGGAACAAAGTTGAAAGAGACGGATCACAGATGGTGTGGCCTACAAGAGTGTATTCTCACTTCAGGATCCTCCCTGCTCCTTTTGCTTCCTTACCACCATGATGTGAGCATCATTTTTTTGGCCATACCCTTCCACCATGTTAGTTCTGACTTGGAGTCAGCCAACCATTAACTGGAATGCTCTCAAAACCATGAACCAAAATCTCTCCTCCTCTCAGCTGCAGGTATCAAGTATTTCATCCAGCAACAGGAAAGCTGACTAATATAATTCCCGTAAGTCTCTGGTTAAACTCCTAAGTCAGTACTCACTGGTGTTAATTAAAAGACAGTTTCTCCTGCTGCTAGGCTGTCTTCTTCAGCAAGTTTATCAAATCCTCAAGTGACATACATATGTACATTAGAGACCTTCCATGTGTTAGGTGCTAGGTAATAGGTTTTTAAAAGATTACAACAGAAGGAAATATGGAGTGGGGCGTGGTAGCACACAGGGAGACTGAAGCCAGAGGATCACAAGTTACAGGCCAGCCTGGGCAACTGAGTGACACTGTGCTTCAAAATTAAAAGGGCAAAAGCGGTAGATCAGTGGTATAATGCCTCCCTTGCATGTACAAGGCCCTATGTTCAACTCTCAGTGCTGCTAAGAGAAAAAGAGAAGACATGAGCCCAAACAGGCTTCCATAAAAGTCGTATGTCAGGAATCAAAAAAATCATTCACAATAGCATAGAAAGCAAATTTCCTTAATTCAGACCTGAATAACATGAACATGAAGGACAGCAAATACTCTGCCAGAAGCCAGACTACCAGGGCAGGGTACACAGTACCACCAACAGCTACCACCCGGGGCAAGTGTCCTAGCCTTCTTACACCTCTAGTATCCTTAGCTGTAATTCAAGAATAGTAGTGGTACCTACCTGATCAAGCTGTTGTTCAGTTAATAAACACAACATAACTGCTCTTAGAACTATTTCTATCTCAATAAATACCGTTACTGGGTTTTGTTTTGTTTTTTTTACTTTTAATAAGAAATAACAATGTGACAATTTCACAACACGTTAGTAGGACAATCACAATAACTAATACAATTCACATTGTTGTCTTCATAGTAGTTGTTCCAAGTACAAGATGCAGACGTGATAATTTTTCTAAATACCACTGGTACAAATATTTCTTCTCATTGAACTAAGAAAAAGTAGTTGTATACATAGTCCAATATTCCATAAGAGTAGTGGATTATTGGCAGAACTGGCAATGTCAGGAGCAGTTGACTTGAGCCTTTTTCAGCTCAGCATTTTCTGCTGGGTGGTTAAGGCCAAGTTAAAGCAAGACCTATATAACAAAACATGTAACTTTTGTATCTCATGAGGTCAGTCAAATCGCCTCAGGATTAACCTTGAAACCATGTACAGTGTTTTATAGAACTTTTGTCAGTGTCAGCCATCTGGATAAGTCATGGCCATTGCTTGATCAGTTTGCTCTCTGTGAAAGCCTGAAAGAATGTTTTCTCTCTAGGTGACTTCCTTAGATACACTATACATCATCAATTCATTTCCTCTGTGGCCCCATAATCTCCTATAACAGAAAGTTTGGGACTCCACTGAGTTACAGGATGTTACAGTACAGGTTCTCTTATGTCCAGAGTTCTCACTGACTTTGAAGGGCTAGGGCCAAATATTGGTTATACTTGTAGCCCTTCTTTTTCTCTAATATTTTGGTCTGCAAACTTAAACTCTTAACCCTTCAGAAGAGAAGCTTAGTGATACTATTACTCTATAACATAGGTACTTGAGGTTAACATCACTGTCTTTCTGAATATTAAATGCCTTAGATTTAGGGGCTGGGGAGATAGCTCCATGGCACAAGTGCGTGGCTGGCAAGTGCAAGGTTGTGAGTTTGAACCCCAGTCCCGCAAAAAAAAAAAAAAAAAAAAAAGCCTTAGATTTAAAATGGAACCAGTATTTTCCATCAATCATTGATATTCTTGTTTATTATTATTATTATTAAAAGCTGCTTCTAAGAAAAGGAAAGTATTGAGCATTGTGGTTATAAGCGAAAGTCTAAAATTTGACTGCCCTAACTTCAAACACCAGCTTTCAGTGTGGTAGTTTGCTGGGCCTTAACCACTATTTCATGTTCTCATTCTCCATTTTTCTCACCCATTAAAATACTAACAACAGTCTCCATCAAAGATAACCACATTAGCACTGCGTATTTCAAACTGGAATTAAAGTATCTATGCATTAAAACCAGTAAAACAAATTATTGTACATCTATACCATGGATGACTGACGATCTAGATACAGATATCAAAGACCTAGAAATATATACTCATCTGTGAGAAAGAAGTTGCAATTTAATATATAAAATATGATCCTATTACTGTAAAAAAATTTTTTTTGAGATACGGTCTCACTCTGCAGCCTATGGCTGACGTTGAATGTACTATGTATCCTAGACTGGCCTGGAATTCACAGCAGTCATCCTATCTCAGCTTCCCAAGCACTGAGATTACTGGACTGTCCCACCATGCCCAGCCATTTACATGTTTTTAAAAAGCAAAGGAAAAGCAGCAGAAGAAATGTGTGTGTTCATGTATGTACATGTGTTGTGAGTGTTCACCCTGCTTTTATAGCCATGTGAAACAATAAAAATAGTTGTGCAAAGCAATCTTAATCATCATGGAAAAAAATCATAATTATTTCATGACCTTTAAAATTTCTTGTCAAACATTATTAAAATATTATTGAATCATAAATAGTAAAGCACATATTTAGTTATGGTTTGCATTTAGATGTCCCCCTAAAGCCTTGTGCAGATTTAGATGGGGCTTTGTCAAAGTTAGCTGGATCTATAGTGTGTGAGTGATGCATAGCGAAATGCTGAGATTAAAAGAGCGCTGGGATTGAGGGTAGGTTCTTGCTGGATCAGCCCAATGACTGGACAGTTACCATCCTAACCCTGGTAGACTGGATACAATGTAAGGGACAGAAAGAGGCCTGTTTCCCTCTCATTACTTCTGCTATCTTCCACTCCCATGAACTGCTGACCCTGTGCCACCCTACTTTGGAGCCAGAAGATTACAGACTAAAACCTCTACAAACCTTGAGCTAAATAAACCTTTCTTCCCTTAACCTTGGGTACTATGTCTCAGCAAAAGTAACTAAGACATTTACTGTAATTTAGAACACTTGAGACACTGAGAATAGTGCTTTGCTTCTCTGAAGTTCCCATCCAGAGCCCTGTGGACAGTGTTTGCTGTATCATCATCTCGCTGAAAGTGGAATGCCTTTTCTATGCTTTTACACGCTCAAGCTCCTCTGGATCCACTTCCGACATTCTATCCCTTGCACTCTCACTATGCAGAAGCATCTCTGAGCGTGTCATTCTTGTGAAGTCTCTCCCCAGGACACCTCACCTGTCAGAACCACTTTTCCCCATGACATCTCTGCACCGTCACCTTCTCCAAGGCCCTCTGCTGCGCACACAGCCCTGGAGCAGCAGTGTCCACAGTCCCGTGGCCAGCTGTTTATTCTATAATCCCATTATGTCTGGCTCTGACTTCACTCCAGCATTACTTTTTTTTTTTAAACAAGGAGAAAGGTAATTTATTACTTCAACAAATACTCTTACAGAGGCTAAGGAAAGATGCAGCACAGCCACATCCCCTGTCCTAAGCAGGGATCTGAGATGAGGCCAATCCTGCCCAGAGCTTGGGAGGAGCCAATGGCACTCTGTGTGGCACTGAGGTAGGGACAGGAAAGCCTAGGAGTGGGACTTTTCTGTTAGCACCAGGAGCCACCCACAGCCCTCCTGTGCCTCCTGAGCAGTGTGAGGAGTGGCCAGTGCTACAGAAGGCTCACTGCACATGGTCACCTGAGTGTGACTCTCCATGCAGACCCCCACCCTCCACCTCAACCCCTGTAAACATGAGAATGATGTCGTCCTCCCTCCTCCAGGCCCCTCAGGACAAGATGAGGGTCTGAGACATGCGGCTGGGTTTTAAGCAGCCCAGGAGCTGCTGGGCCTTTTCCTGCATGAAGAGCTCATCCTTGGTCCCCCCACAGGCCACCATCTTCCAGGCACTGGTCATAGAGGTGGGGGCCAGAAGGTGGCTCCGGGGCTTCAGGGCTGCTGCAGCCTTCTCAGGCTTGGCCTGCAGGAAGCCTTGGTTGAACAAGCTGTTGTCCTCTTTGATACTTGGCAGGCTGAGGCTGGAGGAGCTGGATGGGGCATCTGGTGGCTAAGACAGCAACTTAGGCAGTGTGGACATCATCAGCTTCACGCTGTCATCCATGATGTCAAGAGCCAGACTTCTGGACTTTGTTGATAGGGCTCCACTGCAGCGCAGGCTTTCTCGTCTGCTTCTCGTACCTCCCTTCATCCTCAACAATGAGCTAAATGCCGGCCTCGGACAGCAGAATTTCCTTCAAGTCCTCCGCCAGGTGCAGAGTCTGGGGCAGGGGCTTCAGTGGTCCATACTTCTCCAGGGCATTATTGAACGGGATTGGTGTGTGAGGAGTGTTGTCCATGGAGTACTTCTGATCCAGGGTTACAAACTCAGCGTGCTTCTGGTGCAAGGGTGTCTTAGTGACCACCAATTTTTGGCTGCACAGTGCAGTAGACATCAGCGAGGGGCTCTCCAGCTCCAGGGTGTCCTGTTTGTTCCAGAAGTTCAGAAACTGGGAGGGTGAGAAGAGCAGGGTCTTGAAGGACGTGCTCTTGGGAGTGAGGCTGTTACAAGAGTCCAGAAAGAACAGGCTAGCACTGTTCATGACAGGAGGCAGGGCCACGCACTACTTCTTCTGCCACTTCAGCACAGAGGGCGGTGGGCTGGTACCCGAGGCGCTAACCTCCCTCAGTGCTAGGGGAGATGGGGATGAGCTCACCCCCGCTGCTATGGCTCAGATCTGAGATGTTGTGGCCGTCCAGATGGTACTCGGTCACAGTCGGCCCCAATGAGGCTGGCTGCTGGGTTGGTAGTGCCTGCTGCTGCTGCTGCTGCGCCTAGGGCTGAGTGGGGCTGCTGGTGATGCTGCCCTCTACAGGTTCCTCAGGAAGGTCGAACTAACTCAGGTCATACCAGGCATCTGGGTCCAACTCAAGGAGGTCCCAGGGCTTCAGAGAGGCTGGTGGCCAGAGTAGGAATGAGGAGGTTTGCTGCCTCCACCACCCACTTGTAGGGCAGGCTGATGTCCAGCAAGGAGCCCTCCTGGTCCTCCTGCTTGGGCAATTTCAAGGACTCTGGTGTGTGCACTGCACCCTGTTCCTTGGGGACAGGCTCCTGCTCCTTAGAAGAAGCAATGGCTACAGAAGCTTCCTCCTCACTGCCCTCCTCTTCCTTCATGGTAAGAGGTGCTGTGGGCCAGCCAGTCACAAAGCCTTCCTGGCTTCCCATAGGCTGGGTGATCTGCGGACCATCCTGGTCCTCCAGCGCCCGTAGCAAGTACACAGGGGGTTTGCAGTCTTTGGGTTCACTCAGGAAGCCTCCCGTGTCCACCTTCCTTTTGATAGTGGAGTTCCAATGGTTCTTCACCACACTGTCTGTCTTCCCAGGCAGCATCTTGGCGATCTCTAGCCAGCGGTTGCCCAGCACTTTGTGGGCCTTGCAAATGATCCAGTCCTTCTCCTCAGTCCAGCATAACTTCACCTTGGGACTGAGGTGATTGGGCCAGCACTCACGGCACTGCTTCCCCAGGCAGCCCTTCAGGTGCTTAGCAATTAGCATCCACTGCTTCGTGCCATAATTCTTGACCTTCTGATCTTCCTCCTTGGTCCAGGACCCTTGACAAGATCTGGATTCAAAACCCTCAGTCACCAGTACTGGCATTGCTGGTCTGTGCAGTTACGAAAATGGCTGGCCAGGAACTTCCAGTCTTGCTGTTTGAACTGCTTCACCAAGGCCCTCAGCTGCTCACCCTCCTCATAAGGCCATCTGACCTTACACTTGCTGTCCTTCTGCTCCAGCACTTCTGAGTCAGTGTCTTGGTAATGCAGCTCATCCAGCTCCTTGCCACGCGTCCACCAAGCCATACCCTGGACAGGCCACGCCACACTCACCTGACCACAGGCCAAGCCCGGAGTGGGAGCCGCACCAGGGTCAGGACACGGACTGCTCCGGCCACTCCGGGCCCTGCGCCGCACTCCCGGTCTCTGCATCCACAGGTCCAGCCACCTGCTCGCAGGATCCTCAGCTCATTACTACTTTTTACTTGTTAAATTTCATGCAACTGGCCAACTCCCTCTGGATTGATCGCTTTTTATAAACCTTCGTATGAGTTTCCTGAGGAGATTAAGGAGGTAACATAACCGCACACCTTCCTGTATGTGAGATGAACAGAAAGGTAGCAATCATCACTGGGGTCTTATGAAACATGACTGGCCTGTGACCACTGTGAGTACCTGCTCTATACACAGTGATCTGTGGACTGGAGCACTAACAGCAAAGTTTATACTTCATGCAACTACTCAAAGTTAACGGACCACGGCATTAAAAGAAATGGGAGCAATGTTGTTGGGAGACTGGCAACTGAAATTCATGCAGATTAGAACCACTAAAAAAAAAGACTATACCAAGACCAAACTCCAGAAATATATGAGTTATTTGACCTCCTCAGTTATTTGACCACAAAAATCTGCCCTTTGGGAAAATCTATACCTTTGAAACAGTTTTCAACCTAGGCTGATTTTGCCCTCACAAGATATCTGGCAACATCAGGTGAAATTTTTAATTTTCACGGGATACTTAGATGACTTCACAATGGGCATCTAGAGAGTAGAGGCAAGGGAAGCTGCTTATTTCTACAAAACACAAGACAACTCCCCCACCAAACAAAGACATATTGAGTCCAAAAGTTCAGTAATACCAAAGCTAACAAATGCTGTTTAAACCAGAGTTTGTTACTAAAAATAGGTTAATTTCTTTCTCATCAGCCGGTGGCAAAGATTAAATGAAACAATGATAAGTAGAAAGTACAAATCAATGCCATAATATCAGATGCTTGAGATTACTTACTCATGTGATCTGACACTATGATGTCGCCACCAACGAGTGTCACCTTCAGCTTGGTGACAGATTAAGCACCCAGATCAAGGTGGGAACTGAAATCCAACCATGCTCTGTGTTTACTTCTTATACATCTAGACATCCATATCTAGACGACATCTAGATTCCAGTGCCCAGTTCTGGGAAAGCGATTTGAAAAAAAAGAGCTCGAAACTTTCAAATGCTGAAATATCTGGGAGCAAAATACACTGATGTGTGCAACTTGCTACAAAAAGCTTCCCCAAAATAAGACTGAAAGATAAATGGACAGAGAGATTGAAAGACGGAAGGAGGCTCGATAAAGCAAATACATAGTAAAGGTGAATGACACAGATGGTTGATCATATGGGTATATCATTCTTTCAAGTTTGCCACAATAAGAATGTAATGGACCTAGAGCCAGAAAGATAGTTCAGCAGACTAAATGCCTGCTTAAGCAAGCACAGGGACTAGGGTTTGATCCCTGATACCACATGCTGCAGCAGCCCCACCTTCAAGAGTTCCGAGTCACTGAAAGTAGGCATGGTGGTGCACACCTGTAATCCCAGCATTAGGGAGGCTGAAAAAAGGAGGATCACTATGAGTCCAAGCTGCACTGTGAGACCCTGTACCAAATACACTTTAAATAAAAATTTAAAAAAAAAGTGTGATGGACCTGAGAACCCTAACAGGTGAAGAACAGTTCAAGGAGCTGTGATCACCGGCCCAAGGGAGGTAAATCCTGCAGGAAACTGAAGGAACAGGTGTGATAAATTCTACAGTTCTAGAAAACTGTCACAGAAAATGGTCTGAACAAATCCATTCTAAGTGCTTCTCAAGGGGACTCCTGGAGCTTCTCCACCATAGTAGGAAGCTTGTAAGACACTCAAACTCCCTCTCCCTCATATCAGTAGAGCAGGAGTCCAGAGAATGCGCAAGAGGAATTGGACTTTGGCTAAGATAATCCACTAGAAGAGCAAAAATGATTGTCACATTTTCAAGTGCAGAGTACATGAGAGCAGACAGCCAGGAGGAACAAGAAGCAAGAAGCCTTCTGTAATACAGCACTCACGCTAAGTATTTATCCACACAAAATGAAAGTATTATGTCCACAAAAAGACTTGTGCAAGAATGTTCCTTGGAGCTTTAATCACAATCAAAAACTGGAAATAACCCAAATGCCCATCAACAGGAGAATGGATAAACAAATTATATCAAAACAATGGGACTCTATTCAATGTAAAAAGCGGCAAAACAAGCAACCGTTAGATAAACCTCATACAAAAAAAGTTCCTACTAATTATCCCATTTATATGATGTTTCAGAACAGGAAAACCAAAGGCTGGTGAAAAAAACACTCGGAATCATGATTTTCTCCAAGTAAATGGTTAGGAAGGAACATGAGGGACCTTACTAGGACAGTAAAACTTTTTGTCCTACATGTTGCAGAAGTTTGAGTTATACACATGCAAATATTCATCGAACTCATTAAACACTGTAGTAACAAATGTAAGATCTACACATTTTAGTTACATACATTTTAACACTCCCAAAAGTTACATGTATGGGGACGGGAGATGGCTCTGTGGCACAAATGCGTGCCTGGCAAGTGCAAGGTCAGGAACTTGAACCCCGGTACCACAAAAAAAAAGATGCATGTACAAGTATTGAGCCTTAATTAGTGCTTACATATGCTGAAATGTTTGGGTGTAAAATAACACTGATGTCTGCCACTTACTAAGAAATGGCTCCCCAAAATAAGACTGGACGGCAGATGGAAAGAGGCTTGATAAAGCACATACACAGTAAAGATGAATGGCAGAATCTAGATGGTTGACTATATGGGTGTTCACTGTATAAGTTTTTTTTAATTTTCCACATATGTGAAATGTTTCACAATAAAACATTGGGAGGAAGAAGTGATAGCCAACAGCAAGAACCAAAAGCGAAAGAAGAGGTGGCTGGAAGGTCATGGGAGGAGTAGAAGAGGAAGAGGCAGTTCAACCACATTTCAACCTCCAAAGTTTCTCAAAGTCAGAGCTGCAAAAGGCCAAACTGATCTGGGAAGAGTTGTACAGAACTCTAGTCATAAGCTCTCATTTCTATGAGGGCAGTTCTGCCATTATGAAAGTGTGTGTGTGGTCAGGGACAAATCCCTGTCCTTCTGGCCTTGGCTAAAGAGATCCAGGTATAAGGACATGCTCATGTAAAAGATTCCACATGCTTTCCAGCTCCTGAAAACCACTTTTCTAGATAGGAATCAAAGAATGTAGATGCCAATCACGGCCCAGACAGCTCCAGCAGTTTCAGCAGGTTTCATCCTTTCAACAAAGGTAAGAATGGGGACCCAGCAAGATAGCTCAGAGGATTAAGGTGCCTGCCTAGGCAAGTGCAGGGACCTCAGTTTGATCCCAGCACCACATGCCACACCAGCCCTGCCTCCAGAGGGGGCTGAGTCCTGAGCTAGCCAGAATCCGGATGTAGCGGCCTATGCTTCTAATCCCAGCACTGAGGAGACTGAAAGCAGGAGGATCACCACAAGTTGAAGCTGCACAGTAAACCCTGCAACAACCAAATACATTATTAAAAACCAAAGGCAAGAAGCCTATTGTTTTGTCCACATGTCCTCAAAGAAAGAGCCTGAATATAAGCAGCTGTTAACTATTAACATGGGGATGCATTAATTTTTGAAAAGTCCAATTTCAATAATTTTGAGATTATCTACTCTACCTGCTTCCCTGCCCCAATGATACTGCTCATTTATACCTGACTGCATACAAGATTGACAGTTTTCTATGGTATGGTTTATCCACTTGATGGTCCTATACCCCAAAGGCACATACGCTGGAGTTTACCAAGTGAGAAATTCCAGAAAGCAGAGTGACCTGTTCTAGTTCAGTTCTGCAGTTCCCTTGCTAAGTACCTATAGACTGTCTCCTCCTCTGTACAAGCAAACTCCTAATATATCCAAGAAAATGCTACAGATTCCCTGGAAAAAAACAGGGGACCCAAGGAATCCCTTCCAGGCTTCAATATTCTCAAAAAGCCCCTTTTTTCTCAGTCTCAGCCATTCTAGTTTCTGAAGAAATCCAAGTGTCCAGTACTTCTACCTTCATCTTAAAGAAGAAGGATATACATGTCTCATGAGCCAAAGACTACCACCTTACAAATCAAAAACAACCTTTGGCAGGATTTCCTTCCCACCATTCACCTTGGGAAGAAGGTGGAGGGTGGGCAGACTGCTTAGAAGTCAGGACTCTGAAAGGAGGGTTTAGAGAAGTCTCCAGAATGCCAGAGCATTGGGAAGTCCCACTCTGCACCTGGAACAACTATGGCCTGTCATCAGGGGAAAATCTGGGATCCTTGCCAATTAGGACAACAGAATAATACCCTTTGAGGTCCAGATGTACCACAGGTGCAAGCAAATCCACAACAGGAACTGGGGCCCAGCAAGGGTAGGACCTATGTGGAAAGGAGAGTGAGAGTAAAGCCCCCATCCAAGTTACATTCCTACTATACACCAGAACCACGAATGTCCACTGGGCCGATCTGGATAAAGGAAGAGCAGGTGAGGAGAGAACCTGGACAGGGAGAGGGAGATGGGACACAGAAATCAGCTTGCCTTCTAGCCTTGGGGCACAACAGCTCAAAGGCTTCTTGCCCAATCAATGTAGGACCTGAAAAAAACTGAAGATGTCTGAATATATAAAGTCCCATGAAGGGATAAGGAAGAATTTGCACCATGATCAGTTTGTCTAAAAGAGACCTGAGGGTCTTCCTGCTGCACTTACACATACTCCAGTGGTAAAGGAAGGAGGACCTCTCCCACCTTCCTTCAGGGGCACAGGCTTTCTCCACCCTTGTGCCTCCCCTCAGTGAGCTCAGGGGTTCCTAGCAAGGGTCCCTCCTTAGCAGCTACAGTAAGTCCAGGGGGCTAGGGAGTGAGGGGCAGTGCTGTTGACCCCTCCAGAAATGCTAGGGCCCAGAAATGTTCAAGCACAACCCTAGCTGGCAGCAGTGGCTAACACTGCTGTTTCTCAAACCAAAACTGGCCCATCCAAACTTGGGGAGTGGGGGGAATGGAGAATAGCATCAGCCTTTTGTTGTCTAATAAAGGGCATACTCCTCCTGGACTGAGGTTGATCCTCCCCCATCTGAGAGATCTGGTCTTTGGCTGGAGCTGAAGGCAGGGAGCAGGCCAGAAATGCTAGGAGGTGGAGGACACCTTGACCTAGTTTCTGCCAAGGACAGACTAAATGCCACATACACACACACACACACACACACACACACTGTAGAAGGATGGAAACGAGGAAAGCTGCCTTAAAGGAAGCATGAGACAGGATTCTGGCTCTGCCTTCATTACACCAATGTCTCAAACACAGGAAGTGGACAATCCCCAGGAAGAATGACTGATTCCCACCCTACATTCCTGTTTGTTCTCATTCCCAGTGTCCTAGGAAATAACTGTGGCTGCCAAAGCCATCCAAGAAGGCACTGAGGCCTGCAACAGGCACTGGGAAATCCCTGGTCTGGGTCTGTTCCAAGGGAAGAATCCAGTGAGGCCACTGAGGTATGTCTCAGAAAGCTGGCCATCTGGGGATCATTCATTCATACTTCACTTCCAATACCAATGGTCTAAAAAGAAATTCTAGTCAAGATTCTCAAATACTAAAAACTATACCAATTTCAGTAAATCTCACAATTTAAATTTCTGCTTTAATTTCAATCAAAATGCTTTCATCTCAGCTCCCCCAGGTATAGAAAGCTAAGAGCCTCTATCCTGGGTCATCTCCTGGTAGAGGAAAGGAAATCTCCAACCCACCTGCTTCTTACTAGCTGCCCCTCAAGAGTCCAAACAATCTCCCTCAGAAAAAGAAAACGCAGGGAAATAAGGGAGCTGTAAATTTTGCTCCCCTCAGCTTCCAGAATTAACAAGCAGCTGCCTCAGGGTTTTCAGCCCCTCCCTGCTCCAATACCCAGGAGCTCTGGGCAGCCCTGGGCCTCAAGCAGGGATAGCTGACTGCTAACTGCTCATTCACCCCCAACAGGCCCCTTTCTGGGCATGACAGATGTAACTGCTATTCAGTGTTTGTAAGCCAGGACAAAAGCTTCTCTAGAAACACAAAGCCAACAGAGATCCAGACATAGCCAACTTCCATAGAAGCCACCTGCTGGGCCCTCCTCTGCTACACCTCACTGCACACAGCACACACACACACCTTCTTTTCAAATTTCTCAAACCTGTGTTGACACAAGCCAGGTGACATTTTGTCTGAATCACTGGACAGATCTTCTAGAAGACAGACATCATTTTGCCCTTTGTCAAACAGTACCCTGTAGAATGTAAAAACGAGTTCCATATGTCAGAAACACTAGGTAAAATAATCTTAAAAAGTCTATTAATACAGAACATCATATAGAATTTAATGCAGCAATTTACTACTGAAAAACATTCCCAGTTTATGACATCACGGAGCATCTCAGGACTGGCACTAGTACTCGGGGACATGAGTGGCTCCTTCCTAGGTACACCTAGCTCATCTACTATTTGAACTATACAAGAAATGCATTGCCTGTTTCCCTCCCATCAGTTTCCACTCATCAGTAGCTGGACAAACAGACCAGAGAGCAGGCAGCGCACTAGTGCTATCTTCATCATACAGGTCCAGTGGGGAGCTCACTTACGCACTTCATAAGAAGAACTTGAACCTATACACACACTCAAACCAGCCTCGGTGGCGCTTCTGCCACCAAGGAGAAGATCTGACCTTCATCTGAGCCAGCAGGTTTTATAACCTTATCAAATTCCCTCCCACCTCATAACTTACCAGCTGCATTACAACTGACTATATGGGTGAGTGGGTGACTGCACTCAAGGTACACAATTGTGATTGGTGAGAAATCACCACCATAACCATTGCGCATGGTCTGGATAAGTACAACCAACACCACTAATTTTGGCAGAGAAACCTGAAAGGAGAGCAAAGCCGATGAAGCTTGAGCAGCCAGGGACCTGAATGGTGCCCATCCAACTCTCCGTAACGAGAGGCACTCAGACATAGCGTAAGTAGTCAAAATTTCCCAGAAATTTCATATTCAAACCAGATACATCAGATTTTCTTTGAGATTGGAAAGTAATATCCCTCCCTGCTAAAGAAAAACTATCAAACTCTGACTTTGGAGTAGAAAAATACAGCCTCTGTTATCTTGGGATGTACTTGGGGAAAAGACCCTGCCAGTGATCTCTTTGACTTCCTGGGGCCAGCTCTTTGCTTTGCTCATTATGAAGCAGATTCTGAAAAAGAGCCCCCAATAGGCTTCACCCACAGAGAAACTGGTGTGTCCCACATTCAGATCACAGAGACTCCTGAACCCCACCCCTGGCACAGGAAGCCAGGGCCTCCTGGGCAGGCTGCCCTGCTCTGAAGCCGAGGCTGTTCCCAGCATGCTGCTCAGACACGTTCAGTGAGGATGCCGGCTGTGGTTATGGTTGGGGTACCATCAAGAGGTTGGGGAATTCCTCCTGCTCTGGTTCTGACCTAGAGGGGAGAAGGCCCTAATGTAGCTGCCCCTGTCCTCCCCATAGCAGCATCAGAAGAAAACAAGATGTATCATGAAGCAGTGCTGAAGGATCCCTACTGAAAAGAAATTATTTTTTAAAGTGTGCAGTTTATCACCTTAGGATAAGGGCTAGAGTTTATTCCACCCTATTTCCCAATTTGTCTTTCAGCCAACTTGGCATAATTAGGCCAATCCACAAACCTTGGGAGTCAAGAGAGTAGGAACAGCATTTCTACTGCAGTTCTGCCCCCTCCCCAGACCTCTGAGCAAGAGGGAAGTCATGATGGTGTGCTTTCCAGGCTCCCGCCAACACCCTACCCTGGCCCCTTCCCTCTGGGCTTCACTGCATGCTAAGAGAATTCTTTGGCTCATCTCAGTATTCCAATTATCTCCTACAACTGGGTAGAGTTGTTTAGAAGTAGCTGCTTCTAAGGTTGACACTTCAATGCTTGATTTTAAAAACTGTATTGTTTAAATATCAGTTTTGCCTCTGAAGCAGCCAAAGCCCCATGCCTTGCTTGTTCATTATCAGCTAAGTAGCACTTTCCTTGTTGGAGCTCATCACTTGCAGGCCACTTAGGGCAAGAACACTGGTGCATGGAAAGGGCTTCAGCTTCTCAATAGCAGCTTCATGAGAATCTAAAAACAGACCAAAAATGGATCCACTCATGTAGTATGCCCTGAACCTCATGAAGTTCCAGGCACCACGTGCACATCTGGAGATACCAAGCCAACAAGATAGTCTCCAGCTGCAAAGAGTTTAGTCTAACAAGGGAAAACACAGCAGTGATCGTCATTCAAATACCTAGCAGCCGTGTAGGCAGCATGAACTGTTGGCTCTGCCTGGAATTGGAGATGCAGGTAAAGTCTAGAAAAGAGGCAGAAGGATGAACACGTGGAGGACCCAAGAGAAGACAAGCATCAGTGTGCACAGTGGGATGGGAAGGAATGCTCAATCTCCTGGAACATTTGAGGCAAAAAGAAAAGTCAAACCCAACTTGCTCACATGACATGACTAAGAGCTTGTGTTTTATGAAGGTTAAGAGGAGGTCTACCTAAGTTCCCTTGAATGCAAACAATGCTAGTGGTCATATCTGAACAGGAATGGATGGCTGAATGCTTTGATGCCTTGAAGAAAGCCAGGTGAGTGCTCCTGAAGAGCATGTGTTAAGGATGCACCCCAATAGGAGCAGTGGAGGGGGCACATGGCCCACATCAGCTAGACAGTCCTTGGGACTCTCCCTCTAAGACTCACACTTTTTCTCATCTCTCAGCAAGGCTGACAGCTGGAAGGATCATGCGAGTGATGCCCTCTCTGCATCTCCCTAGAGGCCTGGGCAGATGAGTTAAGATAAGCCTGACTCCCAGTAGCGGGATCCATGTCACAGGATGCTCAAGTACCTGCTGAACCTAAACGAAAGCAGTGGAAGTGGCACATTCTGTAAGGATCTGGAAAAGGCCAGGAGCACCAAACAATTCTACAAGTTCACAAAAATCAAGTTTTTGACTCAAAAACTGTAGAACTGTGCCAACATTAGCTGTTATTATGGCAAGGTTCTCTTGAAAAGGGGTAAATTCCATCACTACAAGAATTTTAGCATAGGTAGATGGGCTGTTACCAAATCCATATAATTGTCAATAGGAAGCATACTAAAAATACACATTCCTGGGGGCCAGGGAGATAGCCAAGTAGCACAAGTGCCTGCCTGGCAAGTGCAAGGTCATGAGTTCGAACCCCGGTCCCGCAAAAAAAATAAATAAATAAAATAAAAATACATTCTCCACTGCTGGTGGGAATGCAGACTGGTGCAACCATTATGGAAACCAGTGTGCAGACTCCTTAAAAAAAACAGAACTAGAAATCCCATTCAATCCAGCTATTCTCCTACTGGGAACTTTTCCAGAAGAACTGAAAACATCATACCATAGTGATATTTGTGCACCTATGTTCATAGCAGCACAATTTGTGATAGCCAAATCTTGGAAACAACCAAAATAATCTGAAGAATGGTTGAAAAAGATGTGGTATTTTCACAAAATGGAATATTACTCAGCTATATGGAATGATAGACTAGAAGACTTCATATATAAATGGATGTATCTTGAACATATGCTCATTAGTGAAATAAACCAGACCTACATATGCCAATACCATATAGTCTCCCTAATATAAGGGCTCAAAAGAAGAAAATAAATAAATAAATAAATAAATATTGGGTGGTACCAGGAATCAATCTCAGGACCTTGCATTTTCTGCATCCTCAAGCCCTATAAACTTTTTTATTATCATTAT